>JAAAKG020126608.1:0-12440 GCA_010014905.2 Druon quercuslanigerum
GAACCAGGAAAATACGAAATTTTAACAAAATAGTCAAATTTTCAAGTAAAATATTAAATATTTAACTAAAACATTTTAATTTTAAATCAGAAATATAAATTCGAAACTAAAATTATATTCTTTAACTGAAATAGCTGACTTTTTTAAACAAACAAAATAACGAATTCTCAACCGAGATTTAAGTTTCTACAAAAAAAACGAATTTTCGACTAAAAAAATCAATGTTCAATTTAAAAAATCAATTTTGAACCAAGACAATACGAAATTTGAACAAAATATTTTTTAACTGTCTATAAAAGAGATGAATTGTTATTTAAAATGCTTCATCAACAACAAAATTTAGTTCAAGCATTGTTATAAAATCATGATATATCAATTATTATTATAGATAATTCTCATATTTTTCAAAAACTAGATTATCCTTTATCTGATTTTCTCAACTGAAAAAAAAACTCTAAAAAACTAGATTTTTGGATAGAAGAAAAAAATTCCCAATCCAAGATAAAATCCCCTTAATTTTTCCCGATTTCCCGATTTTCCGATTCACTAGACACCCAGATCGCATATAATTTGATTAATCATCCCGAAGCGTACTCAAAGGATCCTCAACAATCTGCTCAGCAGATTTTTTCAAATTCCTCGTGACCGCTTTCTTGATCGACGCACGACTCTCTGCTGCCGCTTTCGCCATCGAAGAACTCGGCTTTCCAAAAATATCATCCCCATCATCCCCATCATTATCCCCATCATCATCGTTGAACAAAGTCACCGATTTTTTTGGTATTGTCTTCTTGAAGCCAAAAAGGTCTTCCTCTCCACTCGATTCATCGCCAAATATATCACGAACATCAGAATTTTTCCTTTTATTTGAACTAACATCACTTTTCTTCGGACCATCTGCGAAAAGATCTTCACCCTCGCTTTCGAAAAGTCCTTTCTGACCAAAAGAACTCTCTTCGGAACTTTCAGCTTTTTGAGAATCAATTTTATCCACTTTTTTAGTCTTCGCGCCAAATAAATCGTCATCTCCATCGTCAGTATCATCATCGAATAAACTGATCTTTGTATTCAAAGGTTTCTTCCCGGATTTCACGAGCGGTGCCGAAAACAAATCCTCCCCTGGATCGTCAAAAAAGTCCGTCTTTGCGGAAAGAGCAGTATTCTTTGCGGAAAGAGCAGTATTCTTTGTGGAAAGAGCAGTATTCTTTGTGGAAAGAGCAGTATTCTTTGTGGAAAGAGCAGATTTCGCTTGAATGGAAGAACTCGAAAAAAGACTGTCATCCTCGTTGAACAAAAGTGCCTTGCTCTTCTCGGGCGAGGGCGTTTTTGTCACAAATGCGAAGAGCTGAGACGGATCAATGCTCGAATAATCACGCAAAGGATCGAGCGGATCTTTAATCTCACTCTGAGAAAATTCTTCTGCTCTATTTTTTTCTTTTTTAATCAGACTTTCAACTCTTTCATCCAATTTCGCTTCACTTTCCTCCTCCTCGATACTTTTAACCGAATTTTTCTCTTCTATATCAAGTTGAATTCCCACATTATTTGGCTTTTTCATCATTTTTGTGTTTTCAGATTCATCTCTTGTGGAAGTGAGATCATCGATAATAGGCGCCCTGCCGAACAAAGAATCCTCCCGGAAGGGATCTTCTGGCAATTCGGGTGGAACGTCAAACAACAAATCTTCTTCGTCGGTGGAGGGAGAGAGCAGAGTGTTTTTATTTGTAGTGTCGGTCGCTAAAGAGAGACTGAGGTCCGCTTTTCTGGTTGGCATTTGCAGTCTTTCATTAAAATCGTTGGTGATTTCGGAACTTGGTCCGGTCTCTTTTTCTTTATCGTCCTTTCCTTGATCCAACTCGGGATCCTTTGACGAGTCGGGGGCATCGAAATCTATTCCACTTTGACGAAGCGCCGTTTGTCGAGCACGTCTACTTTGTGGCCGACGTTTTACTGGAATTCGCACCCGATCCTGAAAATTGAAATCATTAGAATTCAATTAGAAAAGACGAATTTTCAACAAAATACCTCAATTTTCAACCAAATAGTTGAATTTTCATTTAAAAAAATTGATTTCAAACAAACAAAAAAAACAAATTTTCTACAAAACAGTCTAATTTTATAACGAATAATTGAGTTTTATACCAAACTCTTGAATTTTTAAGACGATAAGATGAATTTACAAACAAAAAGATGAATTTCCTGCCAAGAAACTTAATTTTCTCCCAAAAAAGACGACTTTTCAACTAATTGCATCCATTTTGAACAAAATAGTTGAATTTTCATTTTAAAAATTTTGTTTTAAATAAAAAAACATTTTTTTACGATAAAAAAAAAATTGAACTTGTTGAATTTTCAAGAAAAATGACGAATTTACAAACAAAAAGATGAATTTCCAGCCAAGAAAATTAATTTTCTACCAAAAAAGATGACTTTTCAATAAACTGCATTCATTTTTAACCAAATAGTTGAATTTTCATTTAAAAAATTTTGTTTTAAATAAAAAAACATTTTTTTACGATAAAAAAAAATTGAACTTGTTGAATTTTCAACAAAAATAGACGAATTTACAAACAAAAAGATGAATTTCCAGCCAAGAAAATTAATTTTCTACCAAAAAAGATGACTTTTCAACAAACTGCATTCATTTTTAACCAAATAGTTGAATTTTCATTAAAAAAATTTTGTTTTAAATAAAAAGAAAATTTTCTACGACAGAAAAAATTGAACTTGTTGAATTTTTAAGAAAAATAGACGAATTTACGAACCAAAAAATGAATTTCCAGCCAAGAAAATTAATTTTCTGCCAAAAAAGATGACTTTTCAACAAACTGCATCAATTTTATATCAAAAAGTTTCATTTTCATTTTTTAAATTGATTTTAAATGAAAAAACAGAATTTTCTACAAAACAGTCTAATTTTATAACGAATAATTGAATTTTTAATAAGGCAAATTTTCTACAACAACAAAAAAATTGAATTTTCAATCAAGAAATTAAACTTTTAGTTAAAACATTATTTTTAATAAAACACCAACAGATTAATTTTCTATAAATCAGTTAAATTTTCTACAATTTTTCAAATTTTGTACAAAATTATTGAATTTTTTACCAACTTGATAAATTTTTTTAGAAAATAGACGATTTTAAAAACAAAACGATGAATTTCCAGCCAAGAATATTAATTTTCTACCCAAAAAGACGACTTTTCGACGAATTGAATCAATTTTAAACCAAATAGTTGGATTTTCATTTAAAAAAATTTATTTTTCAAGAAAAAAACGAATTTTCAAAGAAAACATTCTAATTTTATAACGAATAGTTAAATTTTATGCCAAACTCTTGAATTTTTAAAACGAAAAGACAAATTTTCTACTATAAAAATTGAACTTTAAATCAATCAGTTAAATTTTCAGTTAAAAAATTAATTTCTAATAAAAAAACTAAAACAGACCAATTTTCTATAATTCAGTTAAATTTTCTACAATTTTAAAAAATTTTTACTTAACTTTTTGAAGTTTTAAGAAAAATAGATGAATTCACAAACAAAAAGATGCATTTTCAGCCAAGAAAATTACATTTATACCAAAAAGGACAACTTTTCAACAAAATACCTCAATTTTCAACCAAATAGTTGAATTTTCATTTTAAAAAATTAATTTCAAACAAAAAAAAAAAATTTTTTTTACAAAACAGTCTAATTTTATAACGAATAATTGAGTTTTATATCAAACTCTTGATTTTTTAAGACGAAAAGACTAATTTACAATCAAAAAGATGAATTTCCAGCCAAGAAAATTAATTTTCTCCCAAAAAGACGACTTTTCAATAAATTGAATCAATTTTAAAGCAAATAGTTGAATTTTCATTTTTTAAATTTTATTTAAAAAAAACGAATTTTCTACAAAATATTTTAACTTTATAACGAATAACTGATTTTCATACTAAACTATTGAATTTTTAAAACGATAAGACGAATTTTCTACAACAAGAAAAATTGAATTTTCAATCAAGAAGTTAAATTTTTAGTTAAAAAATTAATTTCTAATAAAAAACTAGAACAGATTAATTTTCTATAATTCAGTTAAATTTTCTACAATTTTTTAAATTTTTTACTTAACTTTTTGAAGTTTTAAGAAAAATAGACAAATTTACAAAAAACAAAAAGATGCATTTCCAGCCAAGAAAATTAATTTTCTACCAAACAAGATGACTTTTCAACAAACTGCATTAATTTTTAACTAAATAGTTGAATTTTCATTTAAAAAAATATATTTTAAATGAAAAAAACGTATTTTTGACAAAAAAATCTAATTTTATAACGAATAAATGAACTTTACACCAAACTGTTGAATTTTTAAAACGAAAAGACAAATTTTCTACAATAAAAATTGAACTTTTAATCAATCAGTTAAATTTTCAGTTAAAAAATTAATTTTTAATAAAAAAACTAAAACAGATTAATTTTCTATAAATCAGTTAAATTTATACTATTTTTTAAATTTTTTTACAAAATTATTGCATTTTTTACCAATTTGTTGAACTTTTGAAAAAATTTGATGAATTTATAAACAAAAAGATGATTTTCCAGCCAAGAAAATTATTTTTCATTTTTTAAAATTAATTTTAAATGAAAAAACAGAATTTTCTACAAAACAGTCTAATTTTATAACGAATAATTGAATTTTTAATAAGAAAAATTTTCTACAACAAAAAAAAATTGAATTTTCAGTCAAGAAGTAAAACTTTTAGTTAAAACAATATTTTTAATAAAAAACCAACAGATAAATTTTCTATAAATCAGTTACATTTTACACTATTTTTTAAATTTTTTACAAAATTATTGCATTTTTTACCAACTTGTTGAATATTTTTTAAAAATAGGGGAATTTAAAAACAAAAAGATGAATTTCCTGCCAATAAAATTAAATTTCTACCAAAAAGGACGACTTTTCAACAAATTGCATCAATTTTAAATCAAATAGTTAAATTTTTATTTAAAAAAATTTGTTTTTCATGAAAAAAATGAATTTTCCACAAAACAATCTTATTTTATAACGAATAATTGAATTTTATACCAAACTCTTGAATTTTTAAAACGAAATGACAAATTTTCTACAATGAAAATTGAACTTTTAATCAATTAGTTAAATTTTCAGTTAAAAAATTAATTTCTAATTAAAAAAACTAAAACAGATCAATTTTCTATAATTCAGTTAAATTTTCTACAATTTTTTAAATTTTTTACTTAACTTTTTGAAGTTTTAAGAAAAATAGACAAATTTACAAAAAACAAAAAGATGCATTTCCAGCCAAGAAAATTAATTTTCTACCAAAAAAGACCACTTTTCAACAAATTGCATCAATTTTAAACCAAATAGTTGAATTTTCATTTAAAAAATTTCTTTTAAATGAAAAAAATTAATTTTTTACGAATCAATCTAATTTTATAACGAATAATTGAATTTTATACCAAACTATTGAATTTTTAAGACGATAAGACGAATTTTCTACAACAACAAAAATTATGTTTAAATAAAAAACCGTAACAGATTAATTTTCTATAAATCAGTTGAATTTTCTACAATTTTTTTAATTTTTTAGAAAATTCTTGATTTTTTTAGAAAATTATTAAATTTTTTACCAATTTTTTGAATTGTTAAGAAAAATAGACGAATTTACAAACAAAAAGGACGACTTTTCAAAAAAATACCTCAATTTTCAACAAAATAATTGAATTTTCATTTTAAAAAATTAATTTCAAATAATAAAACAAATTTTCTACAAAACCGTCTAATTTTATAACGAATACTTGAATTTTATAACAAACTCTTGAATTTTCAAGACGATAAGACGAAATGACAAACAAAAAGATTAATTTCGAGCCAAGAAAATTAATTTTCTACCAAAAAAGATGACTTTTCAACAAATTGCATCCATTTTTAACCAAATAGTTGAATTTATCATTTTAAAAATTTAGTTTTCAATAAAAAACAAACTTTTCTACGACAAAAAAAATTGAACTTGTTAAATTTTCAAGAAAAATAGACGAATTTACAAACAAAAAGATGAATTTCCAGCCAAGAATATTAATTTTCTACCAAAAAAGATGACTTTTCAACAAACTGCATTCATTTTTAACCAAATAGTTGAATTTTCATTTAAAAAATTTTGTTTTAAATAAAAAAAGAATTTTCTACAAAACAGTATAATTTAATAACAAAGCATTGAATTTTATACTAAACTATTAAATTTTTAAGACGATAAGACGAATTTTCTATCCCAACAAAAATTGAATTTTTAATCAAGAAGTTAAATTTTTAGATAAAAATTAATTTTTAATAAAAAAAACTAGAAAAGATTAATTTCCTATAAATCAGTTGAATTTTCTACAAATTTTTTAATTATTTACCAACTTGTTGAATTTTGAAGAAAAATAGATGAATTTACAAACAAAAAGATGAATTTCCTGCCAAAAAAATTAATTTTCTACCAAAAAGGACGTTTTTTCAAGAAAATACCTCAATTTTCAACCAAATAGTTGAATTTTCATTTTAAAAAATTAATTTCAAACAAAAAAACAAAATTTCTACAAAACAGTCTAATTTTATAACGAATAATTGAATTTTATACCAAGAATTTTATAATCAAGAAGTTAAATTTTTAATAAAAAGTTATTTTTAATAAAAAAACTAGAACAGATCAATTTTCTATAAATCAGTTAAATTTTATACAATTTTTTAAATTTTTTACAAAATTCTTGAATTTTTTACCAGTTTGTTGAGTTTTTAAGAAAAAAAGACGAATTTACAAAAAAAAAGATGAATTTCCAGCCAAGAAAATTAAATTTCTACCAAAAAAGATGACTTTTTAACCAATTTCATCAACTTTAAACCAAATAGTTGAATTTAAATTTTAAAATATTTTTTTTAAATAATAAAAAACTACTTTTTTACAAAATAGTATAATTTTCAGCTAAAAAAATTAATATTTAATAAAAAAAACTAGTTTTTATGAAAGCAGTTCAATATTCAATCAAAAAGTTTAACTTTCAACCAAATAATTGAATTTTTAAACAAAAATATGAATTTCAAGCCCAAAAAATTAATTTTCTACCAAAAGATACCACTTTTCAACAAACTCCATCAGTTTTAAAACAAATAGTTGAATTTTGAATTAAAAAATATAAATTATTAACCAAAAATGTAATAGTTCAATTTTTCTTTAGAAAAATTAATTTTTAATTAAGAAAGATGAATTTTTTACAAAACTGTTGAATTTTTAGTTGAAAAACGAATTATTTACCAAAAAACTGATTTTTCAATCAAATAGTTGAATTTTCAGTTAATGAAATGAGTTCTTAATTTAAAAAATACTAGTTTTTATGAAAGTAGTTTAATTTTTAACCAAAACGATTAATTTTTTAACAAATTACATAATTTTTCATCTACAATTTTGAAACAAAAGAAGATCAATCCTAACCACAAGTCGAATAGTTAAATTTTCATTTAAAAATTATTTTCCAATCGAGAAAAAAACTATTTTTTTAACTGAATAAAGTCATAAAAAAGCTACTTTTGCGAATGAAAAAATATTTATCATTTAATTTTATAACAGAATGAAAAAAATATATAAGCACGCCCTTGAAAAAATTTCATCGCATTTCCAGGGTTTAACAGGTATATCAAAATTCCCTTTTTTCAAAAATTTTTGATTCGGAACGGGGAATTTTGAAAAGAAAATTATTATTCTGAGTTGGAACATCAGATAATTTTTTGTCGTAAGAATTACAATTGTGACTTGGAACCGAGAATTTCCTAAAATAATTATAATTCTAAATTAGAACAGACATTTTTTTTAATTCCATTTTTCAAAATCTTGTTATAATTCTTTCCTTTTTTCTAAAATTTGGAAGAGGGAAGTTTCAAAATATGACGAATTTGGACTCGTAAGAGGTATTTTAAAAAAATCTCTTCCTTTTAATCAGAATTAAAATTCGTTTTCAAAATTCCGTTCCAATCAAAAAATTCCCTGTAAAAAAATTAAAATGATATTTTTTAATGGAAATCTTTGTTCAAAAGTAAAAATTATATTTATTTATTGAAACTGCCTGTCCAAAACTCAAAAACATAATTCTTCATCATTCTTTTCGAATTTTACATTCAAATTAGTACATTCAGGGCAAAAAACAATATGTCACTGAATTCCATTTTCGTGGTTTTCCTGGTTTTTCTGGATTCCCGGTCAGATAAAAATACTGATTATAATTTAAATTTCAAATCTTACCTTTGAAGCGGTGGTTAATGTTTCAACGTTCATCAAAATTTCATCAATAGTAATCGACGTTGATTTTGGAGATTCCTTTCTCGGCAAACTATCAACTGCAACCAAATTATTTCTTTATAATTATAATTCTAAATGGAAAATTAAGTTTATTTACTAAACGAAATTTTCACTTTCTTAACCTAATGGTTTAAAAGTATTAAAAATTAACTTTAAAGTCATTTATTTTATAGTATTGAAATTTAAATATTTATTTAAGTATATAGTTTTATAAAATATAAGACCTTAATCATTTTTTTTAAACGATACAATTTTGATAGAATTTTAATGAAACAGAACATTTTTATTTTTTTTTATATGAGATTATAAAAATATTATACAATTATAATGTTGTAAGATTATTATAAGATTATATTTTTCTAATTGAGACTATAATTATCATAAAATTCTTAAAGACTATACAAATTTCTGATAAGAAGAAGAATTAAATTCTTTTAATTCAAAATTAATTGATTTTATACGATTTAAGTTTGCAATAAATTAATGTAGAAAGCTTCAAGCTGAAAGCTAATGATGAAATTGTAAAATTTATAGTTTTAAGAAATTTAAAAAGAAGAAAGTCAAACAACTTTTAAAATATTTCAAATTTTTTTAATTAATCCCAAAGGACTTCATTCTAATATCTATTGGTTCGAAATTCTACTATTTCATTAATAATTTAATGATTTTGTTAAAAAGCTTTAATAAATGTTCTTTTATTGGTAAAAATTTACCGAAAGTTCACTTTTTTTAAATTACTTTTATTAACGGATAATTTACCGATTCTATTATTAGCTAAACGTCGCTCATTTTTATTTAAAAATTAAACTATTACACTTTTTATTCATCTTTTTTAGTTGAAAATTGTACTAGTTTAGTCTAAATTTAGTTATTAGTTATTATTTATTTTGTTTAAAATTAACTTTTAGTTGAAAATTATTTTTCTAGGGTTGAAAGTTCAACTGCTTTGTAGAAAATTTACCTTTTTGATTTCAAAATTGGACAATTTATTTGAAATTTTTGTACTCTCTTGGCTAAAAAATCTTTTCTTGGTGAAAATTCAAACTTCTTTATTTAAAAATTCAACTATGTGGATTAAAAATTCCACTATTTTGTTGAAAATTGACTTATTTTCATTAAAAAGAAGTATTTTCTCTTTTTGGGTTAAAGATTAAATTATTTAGTTAAAAATACAACTGTTTTTTTAAAAAGTTAATTCTTTTTTGTGTGAAAATTCAATTATTTTATTGAAAATTCATCTTTTTTAAGTCGATTTTTTTTTGGTAGAAAATTCGTCTTTTAATTCAATTGACTACTAAAAAATTTTTTTTTGGCTTAAAGATTGCAGTATTCGTTGAAAAATCTAACTGTTTTTGATTGAAGTTCGCTATTTTTTATTTCAAAATTTAACCATTTGGTTGAAAATTCCTTTAGTTGGTTAAAAGTACAACTATTTTTTTGAAAATTCTGTTATTTGGTGGAAAAATTGACTACTTTGTTTAAAATTTATTCTTTTGTTAAAAATTCTTCTTTTAAAAAAATTCACTTTATTTTTAAATAACTGTTTGGTTGAAAATTCATATTTCTGATTGAATAATTAACTATTTAGTTCAAAATTAAACTGTTTTTTAAAAAAATTAACTATTCGGAATGAAAATTCAAGTGTTTTTTACATATTTCTTTTTTTTACGATTAATAATTTCAGTTAGAAATTAGTTTTTTACGTTAAGAATTCATTTTTTGTAATAAAAATGTAAGTACTACAGTTTTTTTAATTTCAACTTTTTGGCTGAAAATTAATCTTTTTAGATTAAGGATTTAACTAATTTCTTAAAAATTCTACGTTTGTAGTTGAATTAAACTGTTTTTTTTTATTACAAAGTGAAATCTTTTTTGCTTGAAACACTAACAAATTGGTTTAACTTTAAACGATTTTTAGACATTTAAAAAAAAATGAAGATTCATAATTTTACATATTTGGAAATCTATATTTTAGTATTGAAAATGTAATTGTTTTGTAGGAAAATCATCTTTTGGAATTAAAAATTAAATTATTTTGTTATAAATAAAAATGTTCTTATAAAAATTTAATTATTTGGTAGGAAATTGACTTTTCTTTAAAAAACTTATTATTTGGTTTAGAAATTTAACTTTTTTCTGGATAAATATATTTTTTGCTTCAAATTCAACAACTTTGTTGCAAATTTGAACTATTCGGTTAAAATTTTTTTGGTTGAAAATCTAACTACTTGGTTAAAAGTTAAAAAACTTGGTTAAAAATTAATTCTTTTTTAAAATTCACCTCTTTGATTGAAAAATTCACATTTCTATTCAAAGTTCTTTTTTCTGTTTGTTTAAAATTAACTTGTTTATCTGACAATATAAATTTTCCATTTTTTGTTATAAAATTATACTTTAAAAGATAAAAAATTACCTATTCCGTAGAAAACTTGTTTATCTTGATGAGAATTCGTCTTTTTGGTTGAGAAATCAAAATTTTTTGTTAAAAATTCGTCCTCTTGGTTAAAAATTCGTTTTTTTTTGTCGAAATTAACTTTTTTTAACTGAATATTTAAAGAATCCATTTTTAATTAAAAAATATATTTTTTAGCTGTAAATACAACTATTTGGTTTTACGAGAATAAATAATAATACATTTTCGAAAAAAAATGAATTTTGAATTGATATGATGAATTTTCAACAAAAAAATTAATTTTAAACAAAAGAGTTTAACTTTTAACCAGAAATTTTTATGTGCAATCTAAAAAATGAATTTTGTAATAAAATGATAAATATTTAACTCTAATACTTGAATTTTGAACCGAAAAGAAGAGTTTATAAACAAGGAGATTAACTTGCAAAGAAAAAGATTATTTTTCACACAAAGAAAACTAATTTTTAAGAAAATATGTGAATTTTCAGCAAACCAGTTGAATTTTTAATTAAAAAAGACAAATTTTTCACCAAATAGTTGATTTTTAAACCTAAAAGAAGCATTTTTAAACAAGAAAATTAACTTTCAAAGAAAAAGATAGGTTTCTACAAAAAAAAATTTAACCAAATATGTGGTTTTTTCACGAAATAGTTGAATTTTCAATTTGTAAAAACACCTATTTTTAACCAGATTATTGATTTTTTTTTAAAGAAAAGATCAATTGTCAACCAAAATGATGAATACTTAACTGTACTACTTGAATTTTTACCCGAAGAAAGAATTTTTATAAAAGAAATTAACTTGCAAAGAAAAATATATTTTTAAAGAAATTATGAGGACTTTCAAAAAAAAAGTTGAATTTTCAATGAAAAATGACGAATTTTTATCCAAATTGTTGAATTTTGAACAAAAAATTAACTGTGAAACAAGCTGATAAAGTTCCAACTAAAATGATGAATTTTTAAACAAGATGATTAATTTTTAAATAAGAGGATTAATTTTCTAGAAAAAAATCAAATTTTTCATTAAAAATAATGAATTTTTAACGAAATTGTTGAATATTTTATTAAAGAAGACAAATTTTCCAACAAAAAGTTGAATTTTGAACAAGAAAGTATGGAATCTTCAACCAAACTGATGAATTTTCAACTAAAATGATAAATATATAACTGTAATACTTGAATCTTTAACTAGAAAAAAAATTAATTTTTAATCAAATATGTCGATTTTTAACGAAATAGTTTAATTTTTAATTTTTAAAGGGCAAGTTTTTATCTAAATAGTTGAATTTTGTACAAGAAAAGATAAATTTTCAGTTACAATGTTGAATATTTAACTAGAATAATTGAATTTTTAACTAGAAAAAATTAAATTTTTAATCAAATATGTGGATTTTTAACGAAATAGTTGAATTTTTAATTTTAAAAAGGACAAATTATCATCTAAATAGTTGAATTTTGTACAAGAAAATATAAATTTTCAACTACAATGATGAATAATTAACTGGAATACTTTAATTTTCAACTAGAAAAAAAAATTTAATAAAATATCTGGATTTTTAACGAAATAGTTGAATTTTGTACAAGAAAATATAAATTTTCACCTACAATGATGAATATTTAACTGGAATACTTGAATTTATGACTAAATAGAAGAATTTTAGAATAAAATCTTGCAAAGAAAAAGA
>JAAAKG020126619.1:0-37943 GCA_010014905.2 Druon quercuslanigerum
CTCAAACTAAAAAATTTTCATTTTTTAGACAAAAACTAGTCTTTAACAAAATAGTCCAATTTCCATCCAAACAGTTTGATTTTGAACCAGGAACATTTGACAAAATAAATGAATTTTTAAACAAATTGTTTAAATTTTTAACCAAAAAAGAAACATTTTTGTCCAAAAATTAAACAGTTGAATGTTCAGTAAATTAATTAATTTTCTACAAAAACAAAAAAAGGAATTTTCCGAAAATAAAACAATTTTCAACGAAAGAGAAGAATTTTCTACTACAATGAAGAACATGCAATACAAAAATTCTTTTTTAACAAATTGATTCAAATTTTAACCCTAAAAAAATTTTTAATAAAAAATACGAATTTTCTTCAAACCAAATAGTCCAATTTCCATCCAAAAAATATTGTATTTAAACCAAAAATAGTGGCATTCTCAACTGAAGAGTTGAATTTGTAAGCCAACGAGATGAATTATTCAATACACAGTTACATTAAAAAAAATCTTCATGTTCAATCAAGAAAGATGCATTTTTAACAAAATGGTTGAGTTAACAAAATAATCGAATTTGAATGCAAAATTATTAATTTTCATGGATTTGCTATGTAGTTGATTTTTTTAAATTTTGGGCAACAGTATCGATTACCCACTCCCGCATGCTACAAAGCGCAATAAAAAAGATTTATTCCGTTTTGAAAGAACTCTCGCATTACCCCCATTCACTCCCTTGCATCGAAATTCTTCTGTTCACAGATATGCATTAAAGAGCAGTCTGTGCTAGAATCGCGGATTATCCGTCGATTACAGTGACTCGTTCTTTCATTTCATTTTTCTTATACTACGCCGGAATAACCATTCAAGCTATCAGTATTATACGATTCTTATATTACTTCTTTCACTATAAAATTTTATAGAAAAATCGTATACTCAGCATCATGCTCTCTTAAAATGAACCAGTGAATTCTCACTAATTTTCATCGAAATCTAACTTGCTGAAAAAGCAATATACGTGTCATTGAGAACGAATGAGATTTTATTGGTTCACACAATGGAATTCCGTAACTAAATTAATCAGTGAGATTCAGTTGTTACTCAGTACCAAAAGTCATTTGGTCATACGTGTTGTTTGTCAGTTGGTTGGCTAAGATTTGCAAAATTATTTTTTTAAACCGCACTTTACTCTCACAAAAGCGAATAAGGGTCTCTCTCTTAAATTGAACCAATGAATTGGAACTGGTTGAATCAGTATTTTTAATTATAACTAGTGAACCAGTGATTTTCCGACTTCGACTGTGTGAACAGTTAGGCGATAAACTAAAACAGCGTTAATAAATATACCAGCGACGCCAAATGATAGATTCAGCTAGTGTTATAAAGCGTGTTGGAGCTGACATTTCTGCATGCTTTAGAGTCTCGGAATCTATGATTTAAAAGCATAGATTTCGAGAACTGAGCGCCAAGGAGCGTTGCCTAATGCCTGAAGCTTCGTGCGATGTATCACTGGTTGAATCTATTATTTGGCATAACTGGCATATTCAATAATGCTGTTCTAGTTAAGAAATTTACTGGTTCACCAGTCAGAAAATCACTGATTCATCAGTGATAATATTTAAAATACTGCTTTAACCAGTGACAATTTTACTGGTTCAGTTTAAGAGAGCGCTTTTTTATTTTATTAATCATATTTTTCCTTTAAATACTTATTCTAAAAGAAAATTTCACTTCGTACCCTGTTTGTGGGATTTCGCTTAAATGCGTATGGAATTATTCGAAAACAAAAATAAAAATCTAATTATTTTTTGCTGAATATTTTATCAGAAAGTCCTCCTTTATTGGTGAATGCAACTGTTTGGTTTAAACTTACCTTTTTTATAATTGGCAATTCTGGGTTAAACATTATCATTTTTGTTTAAAATTCACCTTTTCAGGCGGATCATTAAACTGTTTTCTAAAGAACTTATCTTTTTGGTTGAAAAATCCAACCAATTTTTTGACAAAGCAACTGATTTTAGTTGAGTTCTTAAATCTTTTTCTCTTTCAAAATTCAACCCTTTGGTTAAAAATTCGTCTTTGTAGCTTGATAACTCGACTACATGTTAAGTTAAAAAATCTTTTAATTTTCTAACGAGTCATATTGTTTATTGAAATTGCTTTTGAATACACTTTTCTAAAATTTTGCAACTTTACAACTGAATCACAGCATTCTAGTTTTTTTTCATTTTTATTATTAAATCCCTGCGCAATATCTTGCGCGCTGTATAATGTAGCTAATAAAAATCCCCTATAAATTTTTTAATATATATATTTTTAAAGAGAATTCGAGAAAACAGTTAAACTGTGAAGTGCAACTGGCAGGTAAATGAAAGTTTTTTATATTCTTGGATATTAAAAAGAATTAATTTTCTCAAAGTTGCCAAGTGTGATATAAAAACAGGGTAAATTTTTCTGACAGGCTATAAAAAGAATTTACTTCTTTTTAAGAGTTTGGGTCGTTATTTTTTACACTTACCTCATTTGCATTCTTATGAATATTGCATCATTGTTACGTAAACTGGTCACGGTCATTACATTCGTGCTAACATGTAGTACGTAAGATCCTATTTAGTTTACCCAGGGTAGGTTACGCAGATAAAAGAACCTTGATATCACTCTATTCAAGGGCAAACAATTATCTTCATTTTAAAAGTACTATTAAGCTCTCCATACAAAAGGAAGTGGAAAATAAAATTTTCAGTTGAAAATGAATCTGGTTTTATGAGAAATTTGCCTTTTGGGCATGAAAATTGCTGTTTAAATTCAATTATTGAATTTTAAAATAAACCTATCATAAATTTAATTATTTTGTTGACAATTGAACTATTTTTCTTATTAACTAATCCTTTCTGGTCGAAAAAAAGAACTATTTTCATGAATTTTCTTCAAACAACTGAATTTTTAACCAAATAATCCATTTTGAACCAAGTATTTTTTAACCAGAAAAGATGACTTTGAACCAGGAAATAGGACTTTTGTATCTAAAAGGAAGAAGGGCAAAAAAATTAAATTTTCGACTGAAAAAGGTGAATTTTTAACCAAATTGTTAAATACTTGAATAAAAAATTATTTTTTTAGCAAAGCAGATCAATTTAACCAGATAGTTAAATTTTAAACCTACGAAAATTATTTTAGTCCAATTTTCATCCAAAAAATATTATATTTCAACCAGAAATAGTGGCATTCTCAACTAAAGTGTGGAATTTTTAAGCTAACGAGATTAATTCTTCAATACACATTTATATATTTTTTTAATTTTCATGTTTAATCAAGAAAGATGAATTTTCAACAAAATGGTTGAGTGTGAACAAAAAAAAAATTATCTTTATTTTAAAAATACTATTAAGGTTTTCATACAAAATGAAGTAGAAAATAAACTTTTCAGTTAAAAATAAAACTGGTTTCTAAGAAATTCGCCTTTTGCACATGAAAATTGCTGTTTAAATTCAATTATTTGGTTCTCAAGTTAAACTATTATAATACAAATTTGATTATTTTGTTGACTATTCAAATATTTTTTTTATTAAGTATTATTTTCTAGTCGAAAAGTGGAACTGCTTTCATGAATTTTTTTGAAACAACTGAATTTCAACCAAATAGTCCATTTTGAACCAGAAAAGATGACTCATTTAACCAGGAAATAGGAATTTTATATCTAAAAGGAAGAAAGGAAAAAAAACTTAATTTTCGACTAAAAAAGGTGAATTTTTAACCAAATAGTTAAATACTTAAATAAAAAATTAAATTTTCAGCTAAACAGATCAATTTTACCAGATTGTTAAGTTTTAAACTGACAAAAATGAATTTTCAACCAAATATTCCAATTTTCATCCAAAAAATTATATTTAAACCAAAAATAGTGGCATTTTCAACTAAATTGTTGCATTTTTAAGCCAACGAGATTAGTTTTTCTATTCACAGTTACATTTAAAAAAAATCTTCATGTTCAATCAAGAAAGATGCATTTTTAACAAAATGGTTGAGTGTGAATAAAAAAAATTATCTTTATTTTAAAAATACTATTAAGCTTTCCATACCAAATGCAGTGGAAAATAAACTTTTCAGTTAAAAATAAAACTGGTTTCTGAAAATTCGCCTTTTGCGCATGAAAATGGCTGTTTAAATTTAATTGTTTGATTATAAAATAAAACTATCACAATAAAAATTTAATTATTTTATTCACTATTCAACTTTTTTTTATTGAGTCATCTTTTTTGGTCGAAAAAAGGAACCCTTTTCAGCTGTTCTGTTGAACGTTCATCTTTTTTAATGAAAACCTGGTCCTTTATGTATAAAAATTCATCTTTTTTGCTGGAAAAGTCATCTTTCTTGATTCAAAATTAATATTTATGTTGATAATGCTACGTTTAGTTAAAAAAAAATTTAATTATCTTTTGTCAATTGCATTTTTTTTGTTGTTAAAAATCCAACCTTTTGGTAAGAAATTCATCCATTTTGCTTAAAAATTCAACTTCTTAATTGAAAATTTATCTTTTTTGGTTCAATACAACTATTTTTCATTGAGGAATAAAACCCTTTTTGTTTAAAATATGTACTATTATATTTTTTGTAGAATGAAAAGTAGATTGAAAATTCAAGTATTTGGTTATAAAATCTACTATTTTCTTAAAAATTTCTCTCTTTTGCTTGCAAATCCAACTGCTTACTTGAAAATTCATATTTTTTTAAAGAAAGTCTTTTTTGGTTAAAAATGCAACTATTTCTTAGAAAAGTGGTCGTTTTTGATAGTACTTAACTGCATGTAATTTCTACTCAAAATTTCTTTTAGTGCAAATATCAACCATTATATTCGTTTTGGAGAATTTATCTTTTTTGGGTTAAACATTCATCTCTTTGGTTGAATATGCAGATTTTTTGTTAAAAATGAAGTCTTCTGTTGAAAATTCATATTTTGGAGTTAAATTTAAGGAACTTAACTTGAAGACTTGTCCTTTTGAATTAAAAAAACTGTTTTTTTTTTAATTAAAATCTTTTTGGTCTTGAGTTTAAAGTTAAATGTTGTGTTTGTTTTTGTTTAAAATTTCATCTCTTTTGTTAAAAATTCGTCGTTTGGATTTGAAAATTCGTATTTTTTTCATCCAATTAAACCACTTTTTATTTAGGATTAAAATATTCTTCGGTTAATATAAGGATAATTATATTTTGTGTTGAGACTTCATTATTTTTAGATTAACAATTTATCTGTTATTGAAATTCGATATTTATTTTTTGAAAATTCGATCATTTAATTTAAAATTCACCTTTGTAAGCTTAAAATTCTACTGTTTGTTTACAAACGCAACTATTTTGTTGAATATGCATTTATTTTGCTTTATAACTCAGTTATTTGGATGAATATGATTTTTTGTTTTTAAAAATCATTGTTTTTTAGTTGAAAATTAACTTTTTTCTTTATAAATAATCTTTGAGGGTTTCAAAGTCAATGGTTTCTCAAATTTTCGCATTTTTAGTTTCAAAACTAAACTTATTACTGTCTTTTCTTAGAAAATCTTCTCTTTTTTTGAAAATTCACACTTTTTTAAAAATGCGATGTATTTATACTTTCAAGATTAGGAGTTTAAAGTATTTCATTATGCAGTCAATAGAGCACGTATGCTAGTTTCATTTAAAAGAATTTATTCAGCTATTATTCTTCTATATTCGCGAATCACTCTATTGATTTCTTATTATATTATATACTATAATTATAATTATATTTTAAATAATAATTAATTATAAATATATAATAGCCTATATTTTTAAATCTAATTTATTCACATATTTCATTATGAATGGACCCTAGGAACTCTAAAGTTCAATTCTTTTGGTGTGTGTACTTTCTTTCTGGTTGCTACATTTCAAAAATTAATTTGAACTAAAGTGGAACTAGTAATTAGGATTAAAAATCTGGGCGAATTTTTAATTAATATTATCAATTGATATTATCAATTCAGCACCCCGATTCCAGAATTGGAATAACTCGGTAAAGTTGAAAGGAGGTTGGCCCCTGGCAACTAAAAATCTAAATTTGAAAATTTGATTTTTGAAGAATGAACTCTAATAGGAATTTTTATAATCTTTGATCGCTTCGTTTATCGAACGAAGTTTGAGCAAATATAAACTTTCTGAGAAGAAGTTGTTCAGAAAACTCTAAGGTAGCTTTCTGTGAAACCCTTTTTTCAAAAAACTGAATAGGTAAATAATTGCGAATGTAAAACTTGGAGCGCGCGATTCGTAACGATTCATGTCTATTATACGGACGCAACCGCTCGCAGTACAGCTAGCGAAGGAATAAAAATATAAACAAAGGAATACCTGGAGTTATATTAGATGACCTTTAAATGTCGTTTTAGCTCTTGAAGCATCAAAATAGTTGCAGTTTCTGTAGAATTAAATAGATCATTGTGCTTTTTGATACCACAATATTCTCATCGTTCCGCGAGTTAAATAATATTTCGTGAAATTCATAGTGGAAGGAATTCTCTCTGGTTTTCGAAATGGAGAAAGAATCACAGGGTACTCTTTGCGCTAGGAAACGCACTAGATGTAAAGATACCTGGTCGAAAAATATTAGGAAAAAATGCAGAAATAACGCAAGTGCAATGTGCGAACAATTCTTTCTTGGTTTTACTAATTGAAAACAAATTGAATATATTGAATAAATTCTGTACCATGTTTCTTGTAGAATGCATTTGATTTAATCCTTACATGAATTGAATGGAAATTATATAGAATGTTTTTAGAATTCATCCGTAGAAAAGTGGACATAGCTGTGATTGAAAAATGTAATATAATTTATATAACTTGTTTATAATATTTTATTACTAAGTATTTATTATTATATTATTATATAACTTGTTCATTGGTGCGTTATAAAAGTATTTAAACTCTTTAAATATATCATATTTCGATACTTTTCGTATTACTCTGAATTTTCGCATTAACTACCTGCGTACCTACATTTGAGTCCGCCTGTATGCCTGTCGCCTAAAAGAGGTTAGTGCGCACGCTCCAAGTTTAGCATTCGCAGTTTTTTACCTAGTCAATTTTTTGAAAAAAGGTTTTTACAGAAAACTACCTTATAGTTTTCTGAAAAATTTCTGCACATAAAGTTTATATTTGCTCAAACTTCGCTTGATAAACGAATCGATCGAAGATTATAAGGAATTGAATTCGGAGTGGCCTAGAAAACTATTTTTTATTCTCTTATAAATAATGATATACAATTTTCGCTTACATCGTCGTTCTGAAGATGCTTTGAAAAGTATTTTCTCCAAATTTCATTTAAACATTCCAAAGATTAAACTTTTTTTCTTTAGGAAAAATGGTGCTCGTTCTGGAATCGGAGCACTCAATTGATATTCAGTTCTGATAAGATTTTTATCTTATTTATATAAAAAAATTGTTTTTATATTCGAAATACAACAATACTGACGGTATGTAGTGTATATTCGTTTACGCCTTCAAGACGCATCGCTAAACCTATTGTTAAACCTTTTATGCACTACTATGGTACCGATTTATGAAGTGTAAATAAACTGGTATGCCTGATTATATTTTTTTTTTTTTTCGCATTTTTGTTCGCATCTTTGAGACCTTGTTTATGTGAGAATAGTCTTTTTGATTATGGAAATATAACAGAACTACATTTACTGTAATTATTTTCATTTTTGATTCGCTTCGAATGATCTATTGATTAACATTTGATAAACTTTTGTAACCTACCAACAGAGAATTATAACATTCAAAAAAAATTGTTCACTTTCTTCATATAATTAAAAACTTATTTCTTATTTGCAATATAAGACTAATGTAACTTAAAAATTCTTTCCTTGAAAAAAGACACATTTATTGACCCCTGTTGAAGGTCTCGCTGATTTTCCGGAAATAAAATTTTTGGTATGAGATGTAAAGATTAATTTTGCGAAATAAGAGGGTATTTACCCTCTTTCTAGGTCCTATTGCATTGTGATCCCCGTACTTATTTTTCTCGTTAAGTTCTGTAAAAGGGAATATTTTCTTATTTTTCCTCACGCTTTCAATAGATTTTCTGACGCCGTCGGAATGATCGTCTTCATTCTTCGCTGGGTACAACAAATATCTCATAAATGCGATCCTGTTTTCTGTCCCACGATCTTTACGACCTTCCATGTAGCGTTTACTGTTATGGGAACACTTTCAATTGAACTGTGTTCTATTTTTGTGTTACAGTATAACATAAAAAAGAAGGAGGAAATCCAAGAAATACAGCAAGAAGAACCCAACCCTCTAATGCGCAAGAAGAAGACGCCAGAGGAACTGGCGGCTGAAGCGGAGGCGGAGGATGAAGATGAATTTACCAGTAAGTATTTTATTTGCGAGACTTGGATATCTGGGTCAGGATATCAAAAATAAAATCTTTGTTTCTCAATTTGCACAAAATTTTTGTTTATTTATATTGAATATTTATAATATATTATTATCAGATTATTATAATTTGTAGACGCCAATATGCTGGAAGCTTTACTTTAAGTTCTATATCCCTCGAGGATGGCATAAATTAAAGCTCTTGGCATTAGACTGGTAATCAAGAATACAATTTTATATCTTATATTCTTCTTTCTTATATCAGTGCTTCAAAAATAAGAAAAATTAGAGAATTTTGTTTTTCAAACTCCTATGCTGGAAGCTTTTCTTTCATTCCGATTTTCCTATGGAGTGGCCTCAATTGAATTACTTGGCATATAGCATTTCCATAAGGAATAACATTTGCTATGTTATATCCTTTTTTTATATCTTTATTTCAATACTAAGAAAAATGAAAAAATTAGGGTTTCGGACCCCTATGCTGGAAGTTTTTCTACTAGTTTGATTTTCCTCAGAGATTGATCAACATAAAGGTCCTTAACATAAAAACCTTATAAAATTGGATTTTTTTACAAAATGTAGATTTATTTTTTTAGGTTGGAATTCGATTCTTACTTTGGTACTGAAAAAGCTACAAATTATCATTTTTAAAGATTTTTTCTTTGAAGAAATTTAAAATAGATTTCACAAAAAATCCTTTTACACAGTATGCATATGATGTTTGAAGAATTTTTATTGAAAAAATGCAATTTTTGAAAAAAATATTGGTCATCTAGGTTTGTACTGCAACCCTTGAACTGTATTGCTGGTTCACTTACAATTTTATGTGCCATACTACATCCTGTTTTACGTATTTCGTCATAAATTTTTTATTTTTAGGGCCTAATTTTATATGTTACTTAAAATATGTAAGCTACCGTAAACCTATTTATTGGAGGGCGTCTCATATAAAAGCAATGGGCTATTGCGTCAGCATGAAATGCTGGTATTTCATTATTATATTTATTTAACCAAACAAAAACAATCTGATTTTTAAATTTTCTTTCAGAACTTAAGAACACGATAGAGACGCAGGTGAACGAAATCAAGACACAAATCGAAAGTAAATGCAGCCTCCAATGAGTCCACCCCACAATGCGGTCGGCCACGATGGCGTCGTCAGTCATCTAGATCGCGTCCGTCTCTTCATCCCGACGACCAGCAAGCGAAAAATAACAAATACGGCTGTGCCTGTTTAGAATCGATGGACGCCACCAAACCCAAAAGAAAAAAGCAAGACACCTTCGGCTTATCTACACAAATTTCAGGTCGCAAAGTCAACCCGGAAGTGAAGAGGCCAGTAACAGCTTAGAAGAAAACGATATAAAAATATAGAAATCTCGAGCCCATGTTCTTTGCTATCATCTTTGAAGTGTTTAAACATTCAAACCTCGATAAGCTAAAGGACGACAAGAAGAAAAAAACGAAAAGAAAACTCGTGATTATCAAGAACTCCAAAGTTTCTCTTCGACGAGAATCCCAGCTCCAGTAACAGTTAAACGAGAGTAGCGTTCTAATCAATCCTTCGCCACTTCAGAAGTTTCCTTCTTCGGTCTCTCAGTCTAGAGAAAAAAAATATTCTGAAAGAGAACAACCCGTGCCTTCGAAGCAAATCTCCTGCAAATTACACGAAATTCCTCAATCGGAATTCGAAAGGTGGGAAAGAATCAAAGAAAGAAAATCGAAGAATCTAAATAAGCAAAAGGCAAAGGAATAAGCGATCTGGGAACGCTCGTGTGCGAAAGGGTAAAATTTAGAGCGTCGCGGGAGAGGCAATTGAAGGAAAAGCGGAAAAAAGATTGTCCTGGAAAACAAAGGATATTTCCTCGAAACAAAGACTGCCACTACATGCTTATGAATTGCCGCAGGGAAATAGCGAGGAAATGGCACGGAGAAAGGAGTCGATTCGAGAGGGAAAAAAACGAAAATGAAAAGAACGATGGGACCGAGGGAACGAGATAATAGTAAAGCAGTTCGTAGGATAGGACGGGAATTCACGGAGGGGCGGAGATCATAATTAAAATATACAAAAGAAAATAAACGAGGCTTGTAAAAAATAGTGCTCAGCTTGGATCCGCATCCAGGGAAAAATTTGTTTGCGCCTCGCTTTTCCCAAAAAGTACCAACAGCCCTGAAACGATTATAAAAATGGAATCGGTTTTCTTTCACGAAAATGCATTTGAAGACAATAAAAAATAGTCTGCTTCGCGAGGCGCAAATTAATCAATAGTACCTCCCTGGATGTGTTTTGCGCGAGAAATTGAGCGATTTCGATTTGAAATTTGAGTGAACAATTTAAAAAAAAATCAAGTAAACCGAAGGCGCTCATTATCGTGATTGATCGAATGGTGGAAAGTGGAAAAAAAGTATCTAACCTGTAAGTCTCTAGTGAAATTACGATTAGCTGAAATACCTTAGCGAAGTTATGTAGTTGCTAGACACACGTGCGACGGCTGTTTCAATAATTAATTAATTAGCTATTACTCTAGCGCAGAAGGTTAAGGTTAACGCATTTGTATTTAGGAAGGTTTCATAAACTGGAATCTCGAGAGCTGTAGTCGATGGAGAAGAAGGACAATGACACTTTAAGGACGATCTAAGAACGCGGTAGTTTTTGCTCTCCATCGGTTCGATTTCACCACGTGCTCGATCTTGTCGACGCACGGAGAATAAAAAAACTCGAAAGAGTAAGGAAAACGAGAAATTTCCTCAAATCACAGTGATATCGTATATAAGGCCGTAGGAACTAGTACAACTAATTGTTGACATTTATTATTGAAATTTCGGTGTGAAATGCGGCACCGTTACTTTGCTGTGTTTTGTGCGTAAACGCATCGCACGGATCAAGTAGAATTTTTAAAGAAATTCATTTCGAATTTTCGGGGTTTTTATAACATAGTGATACTTAATGTGTACATATGTGTCGTTAAACATACTACCGGATCCCGGATTTCTTCCTCAAAATTCTTTGCGGATAGTGGAAGGAATCGAAATCCGGGGTTTGTATTTTTCTCTGTTTTGCCGTGCGACGACGAAGAGGCCGTTATGCGGTACACGCACCGATGTATTTGTTGAAGTTATTATAGAGTATAGTTTAATGTTATATTCCGGTGCGTGAACTATGTCGGACGATGGTCAAGAGCACCAACTGCCGGCAGGTGATGCATGCCTTATATAATATCTACAATATTATATGTACATTATACCCTTCGCGCATAGCACACGTCGTAAAAGGACAAGATAGATGCCTGTCACCAGAATCGAACACCCTGTAATTTCAATCCAGGTTTCACGATCGACAATAATTTTATTGAAACAGTATTTTTTTAGAGTATCAATTAACTTCCCTAAATGATAAGGAATCTGGGATGGTGCATATTGAAAGGTTCCATTGGGAACCACAGCGCCTTCAATTTGCACTTACCGAGTTAGAACCTTATCATTGACACTACCTACGGACAGTATCGGATCATTTACTTTTGACACTAGCCTTGACTTTGTAAAGTATCAACGCCGTGCAGAATATAGATAAAAATAATTTATTTAAAACGTTAAAAAGCTTACTAAATTATTCGTTAAATAACTATTAGTTGGAGTGATTTGGACATGTGCAATAATCACGTGAGAAAAACAAAAATAAAATTCCGATTCTGACAAAACAAAGCTTATCAACTGTTTCTTAAATATATTGTTACCTATATTCTAGACTTCGCTATTATCTCTTAAAGTCAAAGCTGATCTTTCACAGATCAGATTAGTTGTGCGATACTATCTGAAGGTAGTTCAGACACGCTGAAATAACAGTAAAATCATTTAAAACTTTTTTGATGAAACAAGTTGATCAATCTGAAAATTACAAGGACAGAGAGATGATAGCAAATTCAATTTGCATCGTACCGAATTACGACGAAATAAGCGAAATTACTAATTTAAATGTGCATAGGACAAACCAATGAAAGAGAAAATGTGTGCGCAATTTGAGAAAATGAGTGCGAAAAAGTAATTATTGAGTAAATCATTGTGAACCCGTTTTTGTATAGTCGAAGGAGAAAGTGTATTTTTTCATTTTCAAATTCTTTGCAGCCATTTTTTCGAAGACTGTTTTCTGTCATCCTCTTCTTCTACTGTTTGAATACTCTAATTTTTTCTTTCTAAATCACAAATCTCAGCGCGGATTTTTCTTCCTTTCAACCTAGAAAATCTCGGACCATTCATCCAAATTCCTTGACATGGCGACCTACTTTCTCCAGAGTAGGACTTTTGCCAGCTGCATTTCAATAAGAACATTCTGCTGAATTGATGAATTGACAAATCATAAAATTTTGTAAATCAAATTCGGATCGTAAATAATTTGCAGTTGGCAAAATCTTTGCAATAGAATTTTTCTGAACGTCCATTTATACTTTGCATGGCTTTTATGGTCAACCCGCGAGGGTCAAGTACAACATTATGAATAGCTTTCCATTTTTTTAACAAAAATTTTCTCATCAGTGTTTAAGCTTTCAATGTGGTGTGCAGTGTCGTAAATAATGTCTATTAAAAAAAAGTTTCTTTAACTACTCTTTCAGTGCAAGCACTTAAGACACAAACTCAACAATGCACGGGCAAATCGCTGTTCTTGTTTTCCTCATAAGTTAAAGAAGCACTTGTTACCTAAAGAAACTTTCGAATTACAAATCGATAGCTGATTCTTTTTGTTCAGTAAGAAAAAGAGTTTCAAAAATTCTTCCTGTCACTCTTTCTGGGTTGTTTGTTCGCGAAAAACAAACCAGAGAAAGTTTCTTCGCAGAATGCTTCCTTCGACTTCACCACCAATCCTTCATTCGCGAACTTTTGTGAGCTTTAAAGCTCATCCGGCTGCCAACTTTACGAAAAGATTCAGTTTGCAACTTCTTGGAAAATACCTCTTCCTTCCGTCAGATTCGGCTCTGTTTAGCGCTCGTTTTCGAGAAACGCAACAGTGAGGAATGGGCATCATTACTTTAAATTCTTTTGATGAAACTCAGGTATCAGATCACCTGACGTTTAATTACTAAGCCATCAGAAATTCTTTGCCAGACTTCTATTGATATCAAGACGTAATTTTATTCAACTGAAAGTCTCTGCAACTGAGCTCAATAATAAAACTTTTTACAGCAGAAATTGATTCTTCTGATACAATTTCCGATAGAGAGCCTGGATCAAAGAACCGGTTGCAGCTTTCTGACGCTCAGAATAGTGAGACCCCTTAACGCCTGAATTTGGACAACGTTCAGGAGCTCCTCCACTCTTTAGACGCCTCTGAACCTATTGCAAACAAGAATAGCGATTCTTCACTACCTTTAAAACTATACACGAAAGATGAATACTCAAAGGATCGAAATATCAAGAATCCTTAGACTGACTCTGAAAAAGAATAATGTAACGAGTTGGAAAATAAAGCGAATAAAAGGAATCCTTTTATTGAACGGGAGTTTCCATCTGTGTCTATGCTCCTCAAATCTATTGATCAACTCTTTTCAAAAAACGAGAAATCACAAAAGGGAATAGTAAAAGTGAACATTTCTAATTAAAGAGAGAGCCTTTATAAAAATGAACCGGTTTTAATCAACTACTACAGTTACTACAACACAAGGTGTTTAATCAATCTGCTAGTATCTCTTGTCTCGGTGTTGCATGCCTGTCTATGTGCTTGTCAATGTCGGTGTTCTGAATTCTCTCGACGCGAAACAGTTTTGGGTCAGAAGATCTCGAAAGTTATCCGATGAAAGTCGACCAACATTCGCGCTAAGTAATAAACATTTTCCTCAAATGCAAATAAAACGAAAATAATTAAACGTCGCCTGCGATGTCCACTGGACACATCTCGTCATATCAGTAGTCTCGTAAAGAGTAGAACTCTTACAAAATGTCTCATGTACCAATCAGCACGAAAGTAATGAAGAAGAGAATCAAAAGATATATTTTATTATGGTTAAAGAACGAAGTTTATCCGTCACGATGAGCCGATTACTGCACCGAATTTTAAATTGAGGACCAGATTCAAAGAACCGTTATAACTTCCTGGCGATCAGAGTGGAAAGAAGCCTTTCTATTTAAATTTAAGCGATTTGTGGGGGCTACCACTCCAGGCGCCAGAAAGTTATCTCCGGCTCTACCATCCAGAGACGTTTGAACTAACAGGGAAGATGTCACCTTTCATGAGAGTAATCTCTGGAAAATTAAGATAAAATAATGAAAAATTAATGCTCACAAATAGGCATTCTGATAGGTGAAGAGATCGGCTCAACGACCGGCAGTTTTAAGATAATGCGCGGATAACTTACGAGAGATCAGAATTGCCGGATTTGCGCTCTTTCTCTCTATATGATCAATTTTCTATTGTAAGATCTTTAAATGGCAACGCTTTGAACGTACCTTTGGAACAAGGAGACTTCTAAAATCCCCCTTCTTCCCCCTTCCGGTTTTCAAATTTTCTGAACCCAAGATTACAATTTCTCCTCTGAAATTGTAATTTACACATGTTCCTCTCTGTAATCCCGTCCATCAAATTCTCATCACCTAATCACAATATCTGCAAACAATTATTTATCCCAACACGATAAACTTGAAGTCAATTATTCAATTATAATCCGAGGCTGTACATTTAATTAGAAAAGAACTCAGTGTAAAGAACCGCCCTCATCTCGCATAATAGACACTATGAATTTCAATAGATTATTATTGTTAATAATGTACGTATCTAACAAGCATAAACAAATTATAGGACAGTAAAAAGGCTCGAGTTCGAATCTGACAATTGAAAAGGTGCGAATCAACAGGCCCGAAAAATCTAATTATATTCTTCAATCTTGACAGGTTCGAAGTTGTACTGAATTGTCGCTTCGAAAATCTGGAAAGCTTAATCTTTTTTCACAATTTATTTTGCGAAAATTAGAATAAGGTGTCACCAAATTTTCGAAAAAAATCTGACTCCATCCTCTATCCTCATTAACCTTTCGATCTCGATTACATGCCCTAAATACCAGTAGTTTATATCCTCTCTCCTTCTCTTCGCTCACACCTTCGATGTTTTTACGTGCATGTTACTATCTGTAGCCCACTGTTGCAATTACGCTCATTGTCAATACTATTAAAGGGACAAATTTAGATAAAGTGTAAGACGAAAGAATGCTATTTTCAAAAAAGAGAGACCCAGAGAAGCTTCGAGTAAAATTATTAAGAAGACAATACTTTTCGTTTTGTAAAACGAACAATCAAAACTCCTCGAAGCCCTTCTGTTGGCAAATGGCGACGAAACGGTTTTAAGAAAGCTTAGGTTCGATTTAATTATGATAAGTGAGTACATATTATAATTATTTTCTATCGTAATGTATTTACCACTCTGCATATTTATGAGTCTATAAGTTACAAAGGTCATTCCGATATGTTATATGCATAACTCTCTTGAAAAAAATTGCATCTCTGGTTTTATCAATTTTTCAATTCTTAAAACCACGCCCAGTCGAGGCAAAAAGTATTAGTTTTCGCGTTCGACAAGTTGGCACTCAAAGGTGACGCGCTAGAATTACGTTTAAATAAATAATAATTAAAAACATAAAAATTTAAGAAAATGGTACGGTTAATTTATACATTTTTTCATTTTCGTTTCAAGGATTTTAAGTTAGGTCTCCTCGTTTCAAAATCTTTCCACATAATGCAATCGAATTGTATTTAATTCCTTTTTAAGGGTTTGAATTTAAATTAATTTCACTTTCACTTTATGGAGTTAAATTATAGTTTGTTCGACTGGATTAAAGCTCATTTTACTGTATTTAAATTAAATTGACTAAATCCGAGCTCAATCGTGTGAATGTAAGTTAATTCCATTGAATTTTAATTTATTAATGCATTGTAATTGATTAAAGACCAATTTTTTATTTATATCCGCAATTAAGTGTTTTCTTCTCAATGTAAATTTAATTGAAATTACTTGAATCAATTCGGATAAATTATTGTTAATTCTGACTAAATTCAAGTATATTCAAGTTAATTGGATTTAATTATTTGAATTTGAGCTATTCGACTAATTTCATGTCCATTTTAAGACTATATTTAAGTTTTTTGAACTGATTTCAAGTTCATTTTACTTAAATCAAGCTGAGTTTATTGCATTTTAGTGAAATTAAATTCAACTAAATTGCATTATATTGTGACTGATTCAATTTCATTTTCTTATTTATATTAGAATTAAGTTGCTGCATCTGAATATCAGTTAACTCGATTCAAGTTAATTCAAGTCATCTGCAATAAACTATAGTTAGTTTGACTGATTTTAAGCTAATTGGTCTCGATTTAAATTAATTCTACTTAATTCAAGTTAATTCGACTGATCTAAAGAACTTCGTTTGTATTTAAATTTTTTTTATGTAATTCAATTTTACTAAAAGTCGAAATTTAAATTATTTGTACTAAATTTACTGAATTCCATTAGACTGTTATTAATTAAATTTCAATTTGTTATTTATACCCGTATTTAAGTAATTTGGTCTAAATATAATTTGACTATAATAAATTCAAGTTAAACCAAATAAATTCATATTAATTCTATGGAATTTAATTGACCATTTAATCAATTCAACTAAGTATTTTATTTAATATTACTTAATAAGCTCAAATTTGTTCCAGTTGGTTTATCTGGATTCAAGGTAATTCACCTGAATTTAAGTTAATTCTACTTTATTCAAGTTCCATTCTAGACTTAATTTAAGTTAATTTAATTTATTTCAAGCCAGTTTGTTTGAATGCAAGACTAAATTTAAGTCATGTGGAATAAATTCTACTTAACTTTACTAAACTTAAGTCAATCTTACTGAATTAAAAATAATTTGACTGAAATCATGCTAATTCGTGTGAAATTAAATTAACTAAAATGATTTCAGCTAAATAAAATTAATTTGACCTAAAAAATTGTTTTCCCACCTCAGCCCAAGTAAAATGAATTGAATGAGGTCTTAATGTTATTGAACTGAAATAAATTACGGTTGAATAAAAGTGAAATTAACTGTGTTGTAAAGGAAGTCAAATTAATTTAAGGACCATTAAACTACATTACTTTGAAATCGGCTAAATTCAAAGAAAATTTAACAGACATTTTTTTAAGTGAAGGTCTTAGGCCTTCAGAATTATTCTAACTTGCTTCTAATAAGGACTGTAATGGCGGTCGAATCTACTTACTTTTATTTATTTAAACAGACTCGTTTCGTCAGAAATCAGTCATTGAATCGCTGCAGACAAATACGATAGTGTGATAATAGCAAGAGATCAGAAACACGGGCTTATTACGGTACATTTATCTAAATTTATGACCGCAAGGTGTCTTCTCTTCGCTCTTAAAAAAAAGTTCCAAGCGAATTATAAACCGTAGCCGTGACTCTCGTCTATATTTTAAGTGTAAGTGTTGTAAATAAATGTGCAATGCATTCACACGCGCTTGAAATACTCTTAGCGATGTACTCGACATGAGAAAAAAAAATTCAGTGTCGTGGCTGTTGTTGTTACTGCTGATTAATGTCGTATGTCGTTGTTGTTTCTTGATATTCAGCATTCACTCTGCAATTATTTCTCTCTCTCTAAACATAAACCGCAAAGTTAGATCCTGGTTGTTCAATTTATTTATGTCTTTCTTCTGAAAATTAAGATTCACTTTTTCCGAGAACTATTTTCTCTAATTGAGGGCTCGTATCAAAGAACCGGTTATATCTTTCTGAAGAATTTAACGTCTCTGAAAACAAAGAAAGTTATAACCATTTTCTTAATCGAGGCACTGAGTTATGCCAATTTAACACAAAGGATATATTTTTATACTAAAAATAAATATTGTTTTTTACTTTCGGGTAAAATTCCACGATTTCCAACTTCCAGGATCAAAAAATCTATGTGCAGCTCATTTTTTATTTAAGCATTTCTCTTAAGTTCTCTTCTTACTCGCAGACAGAAACTCTAAACAGCCGTGGAATTTGGGTGACCAGGCTTAAATACTCTTGACGTTTCCTCTATCGAATCACTTTGTTTGTGTTTCTTACATCACGCATTTATTGAGGTGTTGAAATACAAACTGAAAAAAATAAGCATCAGCACTTTTGTTAGTTTGTAAAATGTGTTTTATTATGTAATCACCATCATGTTGGTAAAAAACTGAATTCATAACTTTCCAAAAAAGGAAACGTCTGTTAGACTGCGAAAAATTAAATTTATGTACAATATTTATCTTTTCTGACTACAGCCACCCTAAGCCAGTGCGTGGCAATGTGGCAACGTGATATCGAAAAAAAACTTGCGATTACTCAATTCATGCCTCGTAGGTTGCAAAAGACAGAAAGACGGAAATATTTTTATTTACAAATCATTTAAAAATTTGTAGATGAAAAATCAACCTGTTCGATCGGGTGGCAGCCTAATCTGCATTATTACTTAAAGGACTTCACTTTGAAAATAATAGATTAGTCGATTACTCTAAAAAATAAGAGTGCGTTACGTTTTCGAAAACTTTATTAATAAAACGTTTAACGTTTAAGAGAATTTTAAAGTTCAACGTGAGGTGTTTTTCAATGTAAATAGTTCAGAGAATTGCACCTGCAAGTAAAATAATTGAGTGAATTTGATTGAAATTAGGAACTTCTGAAACTCGATAAATAAGGAAGAAAAAGAACCATGATTTCGAATCTCACTTCTCGAGAAAGCCAGCAGAATTTTGCATTTAAAAGCTATTTTTGATTGGAATTACGATTGAATATAATAGACAATCCTTTTTTTAATTAAAATGTCAAAAAATATTGGTGGATTTCTCAAGTGGTCACGATTAGATTTTCAGTAACACTAATGACTATTCAGAGACAACGACACAACGCATTATAAAGTAATAATGATAACGATTACTAATATTATTACCATTATTATTACGATGACTATAATAAAATGGAATGACGATACCGTAAGCGTTCGTTCATTATAAATATTATACATAAAAGCAGTATACATAAAAAATATAAATAGTGAGGTATGGAAACTTAGTTAAGCGAGATATTAGGTTGCCAAGGGACAAGTACCATATAATGAGAACTTAGATATGTAGTGGTGAAAAAAGTAGCTTGGCCAAAAGGAGCATGTGTGTGAAAAAGAGAGAAATTTTATGATTGGAAGAAAAAATTTTAATGGATAAAAAAATACAGAATTATTTACATGTTGTCACCTCCGAGCGGACTAGTGCGATTTTTAGGATTTTTGGAAGTGGAAGGCCCTTTGCTTCGTTTTTTAAAATAAAATTAAACCTACAATTTTTAAGATTTTTAACTGTCACTAAATTTCACAATTTGCTTAATAAACGAAATACGGATATCGAAATTTGAAATGTATTTTTAGGATTAAAATTCTAGGAACACAAGACGCAACGTACGCATCTTTTGTTGACAATTCGCACACTTTACGCAATCGAATCGAGCATAAAGGCAAACCACTTCCGTTTTTTAAGTCTCGATTATTATAACAATTTCAGGTCTCGGCAACAATTATTATTTTCTCAATCGAATCAACCCCTATTTTCCAATCAAAAATCTTGAAGGAAATTTACAAGAGAAATGCGAGAACAGAAAATAAAGAAAGGATGGAAATGCCCTGGTCTCTCGCGAGTCCGAAAATCGCACGAAATTTGCTCAGAAATTAGTGAAAAAATGTGTGTCATAAAATTTGTGAAAAAGCACCTCCTTAGAAGCACTCCCTCCCAATCGAATTTGAAAACCGACTATAAGGAAAATTCGAATACAAAATAAAAATCCCCTTGTATAAAGTAGTGCGTGCTTAGTAATTATTACAGTAAAGAAACAACATTGGTACCGCTAGGCGAACATGTTTATTGTTGAACATAATTTATTATTATGTAAGATTTAAAAAAACCGACGAAGATGAAGATGATAATATTATATTGTTGTTAGATATATATTATATTAATATATATATATATATATATATTAATATTTATATATATATATATATATATATATATATTGATATAAAAATAAAATAATCTAAAGGATAAGTGATCACAAATATACATACACACGTTAACACGCGGACACGCTTAAATATGCATCTAAAAAATACATGAAACGTAGCAAATCCGAAAAGACACGCCCCTGGGCATGGTTTCAAGATTTTCCCAAATTGTTACCAAAAAAAGGGCAAGTAAATTTTTCTGGATTTTTATTTTTCTAGAGTTCAGTTTTCAGAAAAATTTTATAAATTGTTCTGAAAAAGAAATTTGACTAAAAAAACATGTTGAAAAAGTAGATTTTTCCGATTCGATACAATGCTTAAGTTTGCTAAAGATGAAAGTGTAAAAAAGGTGGTGCTTTCTTTTCAAGAAAAAAGATTAGAATTTTGAGAAAAATGTAGAAATCTAAAAGTAAGTTTTTATTTAATCGATTAAGAATAAATTGAGACGTAGAAGAACATAAATATGTATAATTATATAAAAATATAGCGAGCTTTCTTGAAATGTACGTTTTACGAATACTTTTAACGAAGTTTTTTTGGCTCTCACAAGTGTAAAGTAAACCGAAAGGAACAAAATCCAATTCGGGGGCGCGCCTCACCGTTATAGTTATAGTATAATATTACGAATAATTATAAAAAAGAAGTGAATTACTGAAAATAATGCGTTTATGTTATTTAGTTCTAAACCACTAAAAAAAGTAATAAAAATCAATCATGTTACCAATTCCTTTGTTTTTTATTGTTCCTTCTTTCTCCTTAAATCATCGAACAACAATTTTTTATCTTTTTTTTCATATTATTTCGCCTTAGCATATGTATAAGATTTTTTAACGTTAAGAAACAAATATTTTAGGTACAAAAATCATAATGTATTAGTCTTTTTGTTTTAAGGTAGTAGTAAGTAAATATCTTTTATAAAAAGATATTTGTCCCTATGAAAAAAGTTTGAAACATTCGAAGAATCATTATTTTTACAATAGTTTTTTTTAACCATTTTTTTCGATTCTTAAACATATTTAAAAATGGTAGCTAGCTACGCCACTGAATTTAAATAAATCGTGGCTTATTTTTTTCAGGGTGAGCATTGCCTAAAACATAATAATTTTTAATTTTGAACGTAAGTGAAACATATTTTTAAAAAGTTGCTTGTTTAAAAAATTTCTTCTTTATATTTTTTTTTTAATTTGAGCCATATAATAATTTATTTAAAAATTAAAATCTAGAATTTCAGAGAATGTTTTCCCCGAAAAATTTAACTTTTTTTATTAATTAGTTAGAAGCGATGGTAATAAAACGTTCAATTGCAAAAGACTTTGCTAAAATAATTGTTTTCATAATTTTGACAATTATTTTTAAAACCTTTTTCATTAATAAATACTACATCTTTATTAATATTATTTTAATTCTTAAAATAGTAAAGAAGCCATTTTTTATAGATATTCTACAAGTTAGGATGCTACGAGAAACACGTTTTCTGTCCATTGAATTTTTATTAATCTGGGCTTATTTTTGCAATGAGAATATTTCTTGTAACTCTGCTACTTCCAGTTAAAAAAAGAGTAAATAATCTTGAAATAGTTCTATTTTTTCGAAAAAATATTTATTTTTTTAACGATTTCAGCCATAGAAAAATTTATTTTTAAACACGGAAACAGTAAAGTAGTATATGATATTACTTAATCTTATGAGGCGAAAAAATACTGGTAAATCGAAATGCACACATGTTCTGTTGACACTTTGTTATGTCTAAAAATGAGGCCTCAGGAAAAAATGTTGTTATTATTTTAAAAATTAAAATGATAAATAAATAAACCTCTGAATGAGGTTATTTTAAAAACAAGCGAATAATATTTTTTTACATAAAAAAATATTTTTATTTTTTTAACCATTTAATTAAATTTAACTATTTTTTAGAACGTGGTAAACAGTGATGAGAAAAATTTTAAGATATATTATTTCTAAGTTTAAAATTTATTTCAATTAAAAATAGGGTTTTATTTGAAACTAAATTATCATTAATATTATTGTGGGTCTTAAATTCATACAAATTTTGAACCCTTTCAATCTTCCTTATACTATGCTGAAAATTTGTGTGAATTTCAAAAGACGTAACTAAGAAAAAAGGGAATAAATAACGAACTTGTACGGCAATTTTTATTTTTTCAATTTCCATATTTAAAGTTAGAAAATAATAAAAGAATTTATTTATTAAATTATATAAGTAAAATAAAATAAAATTATATAAATAAAATTAATTAAATAAGATAATTAATTTTTCTCTTGAAGTTCCTATCACTAAAGCGAACCAATTTCAATTGAAGCGTTTAAAAATAAATTACCATAAATTTTCCGTATTCAGAATTAAACAATAATTTCATTTGGAAACTTTTTATACAAAGTGATTCATTTTAAATTTTCAAAACCTAAAAAATATTATTAATATTGCCTCATTAATCCTGCGAATTCAAACAATTTTAAGAATTAATAAGGATGTATGCAGAAGTGAAACATTTGCAATGTAATTGTCGTCCACAAGTCGAGTGTCTGGGAAAAAATGTGTCATATTATCTCAAGAGCTGAAATAATATTATCACTTCTTATGTAAGAAAAAATATTATTTTTCATGAAATACTGAAAAATATACAATGAAATATAATAATGATGAAAATTTTTTTTGTAATAAATCATTGCTTAGTTTTCGGGGTAACAGTCTCTAACAACTGGTCTTATTTCGATTTCAGAAATTCAGCAACATTGCCAAACATTGTCAAAAGACATTTTTAAAATAATCTTTTTTTAAGTGCAACCATTTTTGTTGTATTTAAAATAACATTTTTTATTTAAAATTAAATTATGTTTAGTATTATTTTGATTCTTAAAATTAGAAAAAATACTTTTTCAGAAATATGGTTTTGGGCATAACTACCTAAAAGCTACATATTTTTATTCATTTTTTTCTCTAAAATATATGTTTTGTTCGATTAAGTAAAACTTCAAGTTGTAATATTATTATAAACAAAATATTTTAATAAATTTATATTAAGTTAGATTTTTCCGAAATTTGTTTTATCTGTGAAATTTTTTATTTTTGTAAATTAGCCTTGTTCTTTTCGGTTTTTAAATAATCATTGTAATTTCCCGCGTTAAAAGAATGAGCTCAAAATGGAAAAATTTTTTACTTCAAAAATTCAAAAACTAATAAGAAATAACAAATTTCAAGTATTAAAAATTGTTCGATTTCAAACATAGATTTCATAAATAATGATACGATTTCAAGTGAAGTGTCTATAATATCGAAATTAAAACAAAAGACTTTAGTTATATATTAAAATATTAAAGTAAAAATAAAGTAAAAAGTTAATTCTAAAATTTTCAGTTCTAAATTATTGATTTCTGCTTCTAATTTTTTTTCTCTACTTAATGCAAGTAATATCTATGAATATCAAACATCAAAACAATCGACTTAATATAATTCATGAATTTTCCTATCTAACTTGAAATTATTTTAAGTCTTAAGTTTAAAATTCTATTTAATAAAATCTACAGATAATTTATTTAACTAAGAAAAATCTTTGAAATTCTTACGCTTATTAAAAATATTTGCGCTTTTCAATATACTTTTCTAGTAAAAAATGTTTTTTCAAAAACCCAAAAATTATTGACAAACAAATTATACATGTTTTATGTTAGTACTACTTGGTGGAATCTGTTATTTTTTTAAAATGAATATTAATATAAAATCATAAAGTTTCTAAGAAGACATAACATTTCTAAAAACTAATAATAAATTCTAATTAAATGTTTACAATATGCCGTTATATTAGTATTTTTCCTTTAAAATAATTGGTCTTTTCAAACGAAAATTATTTACTTTCCAAAAGATTAAGAACCTTTTAACAGTTTTGGATTATCGTAGTGTAACAAGTTTTATTACCGTTTTCGTTAAAAAAAATTTTTTTATTCATAAAATTTGTTATGCTACCCTTATTCTTCATAATGTCATTAAATTTTACATTTTTGTGCAATTTTTTCATTTTTTCTGTGTTTGAAGATTTTATAATTATAACACACCATTTTTTTAGTTAGTGTTTTGTTTGTATTATTAGTATTTTTTGTCGGAGCTTGTATTTTATATAAAATCAATTTTAAAATATTTTATCTTGCTTTTTTCTATTACTTAAAATAGTAGATACTATAAAATGTACAAATGTTTTATTAGTAATGATCTTATATTTGAATTTAAAAATTGCGTCTAAAACTTGGATACTTTGCTAAGTTGTGCTTTGATGTAAATCAATATTTTACTGGCACAATTCAAAAAAAATTTATCACTTAACGACAGTCTAATTTCAACCTTTTCAATTCCCCCACTGCTGTATTATTATTTATAAAAAAAGTGTAAGGTGTTCAATAAAGATTACCATTATTGTTTGTGTAATTCGAAATGTCTCGTGAAACTGATTTAAAAATATTACTGCGAATGCAATATACTTGTTATATTTATAACTAAGTTTTAAAAACAATTTGTATTACACTTTCGCGAAAAATTTGTGCAGGCGTTGCAGTTATAACCAGCTCGCAACCTGAATTCCACCTGAGTTACACAAGTCATCAGAATTCCAATTTCCAAATCGCATTTCGGAACCGTCAAGTATTTTCATCGAATCAGTTTTTTGGTAATGTCAGTTTGAAACGGAACTTCGATCGGTTAGTGCAAAATCGAAACTCGTCTCATTTAAACGGTTCTGTTCGATTCTGATTCTGTTCTACAGTTTCCACTGTTCTTTGTACTATGGTCAGTTCCAATTGTGCATAAGAATCGATTACAATTAAAATCAGAATTATTTGCCAAACTGGCAAAAATGGAGAGGCAGGCAGGAAGAATGGGCCTTTTTGCGATTTTGTTTTCGATTTTGATTTCTCGTTCTTTCGCGGCCGACATGATTTTGAACGTTAATACAAAAAGGCCTGTTTCTGTTACGAGCGATAAATTTCTTAGTTTTACGCTAGATCCAACAGTGATTTTTTCTTCTGATGTGAACACAAACATTTTGAGGTGAGTCTTAATAAAATTTGAAATATTAAATAAATTATTTCTGAAAAAGAACTGAAGGCATCCTTTATTTCCTTTGTTAAAAAAAAATTTATTGCAAGATTAGAGAATTTTTATTTCGAATTTTTTTCCTGAATTTAAATGTGTGCTAATAGTACTAAAAAAAATTATTTTAAAGTAGTTTTTGATATTTTTTCTAAATCATTTTTTACGAGAGTGTTTAGAAAATCTAAAATCTGTTTAATGTTTTATTTAAAATTTTTGAGAAAGTCTATTGATTATGTAAGGAAGATTTTTTAAATCTTGGACCGCTTCTCCCCTATTGTAAGCATTCCTACGGTTTCTGTGACTTCCTCTTCGTAACGTAATAATTTTATATTTTTAATCAATTCTCAACAATATGTTTATTATTTTCACTTTTCACAAGATTTCAAAATATTTCAAGGTTTAAGTCAAAAGATTTCGAGAGTTTGGAGAAGTTACCTAGTACAATTTCAGAGAGCATCTCGAATTTTTACAGAAATTTCATACAAAGTTTAAATAATTTTTACAAAGTGTAATTAGATTTCAAGAGGTCTTACGATTTTTTAGAAGATACCAAAGGTTTTTGACAAAATTTAAGAAATTTTGTTAAATTTTTGTTAACTCAGAACGATTTGCGCGAAAGACAAAGAATTTTAAGAGATTTTAAGGGACGCTTAAGTACTTTGCCAAACATTAAAAGATTTCAGGGAAGTTTAATTAAATTTCAAACATTTTTATTAAATTTAAGAGATTCTACGAAATTATAAGAATTTGAAAAAATTTCAAAGGATTTTCAAAGATTCAGAAATATTCTAACTTATATCGACAAATTTCAGAGTATTTCGTAGAGTTTTAGAAGATTCAACGGAATTTCAAAATTTTTTTAAATATTATACATGATTTTAAGATATTTAGAGTAATTCTTCTAGCTTTTAAAAATGGTTTTAAGGAATTTTAGAAGGTCCAGAAAGATTATCATTACTTTAAAAGGGATTTCAATCATTTTGAATGGTATTTCAAAGTTTTTAAGGAATATCTCAATATTTTGAAATATTTCACAAAATTTTAAGCAACTTTAATAAGTTCAAAGAAGTTCAAAGGGGTTTTGATTATTTTATGTAATGTAAAAGAATTTAAAGAGATTTCAAAAGATTCAAAAGTATATTTACGGATTTTATAGAGGCTACTAGATGACTCTAACAGATTTTTCAGATTTCAACTAAATTTAAATGTATTTCAAACATTTCACATGATGTCCTCATGTTTAAAAATATTTTACCGAAATTCAAAGAATTTTAAGTGATTTAACAGATTTTCTATTATTTCATGGAATGCCAACGGATTTTAAGAGAATTCAAAAGATTAAAAAATTTATCTACGAATTTCAGATGATTTCGTAACAATTAAAAATATTTAATGTTATTTTAATGGTTTCGCTAATATCATAAAGAATTTTTATAAGCTATGAGTAATTTAAACTATTTTGATTAATTTCGTAATATTTAAAAAAAATTTCCGGAATTTTAAGAACTTTTAGCGGATGTGAAGAGAGTTAAAGCGAGTTTCATGTTTTCGTGGATTTTCAAAAGATTTCAAAAGATTTCAAAAGAATCAAAAGTATATCCACCGATTTTAAATGATTTCAGAAGATTTATAGAAAATTTTAAGGATTTTCGAGTAATTTTAATAGATTTTGGACATGTGACGGGATTTCAAGAGATTCAGGAAGATTCCTATCTATTCTGTATATATAAATGAATTTTAAAGACGTTAAAATGTTTCTAAATGATCTGATACTTCGAAATATTTTAAGTATTTTAACCTTTTTTTTAGAGATTTTAAGATGTTTCTACTGATTTTAAAGGATTATAAGGCATTTTCGTTTTTTTGTTCTAAACAATTTCATGGATTTCAAAATAATGCACGGAATCTCGAATAATTTTGAGGGATTCCCAGTCTTTACAGGATTTCAAAGGATTTCATAGGATTTTAACCTTTTCAAAGAGATTTCGTGAGGTTACGCTATCTGTAGAATTCGTAGAATTTTTATATGATACAAAAAGTTTTAAGGGATTCACAAAGTTTTCAACCGAGTTCATGGGATTTCAAAGTATTGAAAAGATTTTCCAAGGGATTTCATGAAAGGTTTAATGACATTTTAACTCCTCGACTCTATATTTAACTGACCCACGTAATGTGCCATAAAACACAATAAAAAAAATGAAACAAATGATAAAACAAATAACAATAATAAAACAAATAATAAAAATAAACAAATAATGTTTACAATATTACAAAAGTGAATTTCAATAGCTTAAACAGACTTCAATTATCATTTTGTGTTTAAATAATCAGAAAAAGGAAACTTACGTAAGAAATGAGTATGACCCCGCCCCCTTCCTAAGTAGGAATTCTTTAAATTTTCTGAACCTCCCCCACCAGCAAAAAAAGAACCAAAGTTAGTGAGTTCTCCTTTGACATAAAGTACAAATAATTACAGAAACATAAATTTTCCCAAAATGAAAATTCCAGAAAGAAAATGAAACTCTCAAAAATGGTTATTCTTAAAATTTAAAAACCCGAATTTTCACCATCAAGAATTGATAAAACTCCTGAAGTTGCTGGATAATTTATTTTCCTCGCGCTATGCGCTCGATCCTTCTATATTATCCACACTTGAACAGCGAATTTTTAAAACTAAATGTCAAAGCATCAACAGAAATAATTTGATGATTGTGAATTCTCTTTTGTTAAAGCTCCTTTGGCTGACATTAAAACACACGTAATTAATTGTTTCGTTTGAAAAATGTACATTCTTACAAAAAACTTATGTTATTAAACATTTTATTGCAACTTCTGCTGTTTTTTAAAAACTGAATTTGCCGTAGAATCTCATAAAAACAATTAAAATTTTTTAAATCTGATTAAATTTCCCTGAAATCTTTTAATGCTCGGCAAAATACTTAAGCATCCCTAAAAATCTCTTAAAATTCTTTGTCTTCCGCGGAAATCGTTCTAAGTTAACCATAATTTCACTAAATTCCTTAAATTCCATTAAAATCCTTTGGTATCTTCTGAAGAATCGTAAGACCTCTTAAAATCTAATTGAACTTTGTAAAATCAATGAAAATTTTATGAGATTTCTTTAAAAATTCGAGATTTTTTTTGAAATTTTACTAGGTAACTTTTACGATTTAAAAGTAACACATGTGGTCTACACAGCAGCCTGATATTTTTTTAACTACTAAATTATATCTTTAACCTCAGTGACCCAGACTTTTTTAATTGAACTTTCTACTGCATCGTGTTCTACGTCGCAGTTGTGGCGCCCTATTTCATTATCTCCTAATGATGAGAAATCGGTAAATAAAAAAATGTAATTTTTGTATTTTCCATTTTTTTTTCTGTCAAAATTTGAATTTCCAATTTTTCAAGAAAACTCAACAAGTTGTTATGATAATCTTGTAGGTTATTCAAAAATCAACGTTTTTCTTCTTTGGACTTTTTTTGGATACTGTATGAATTTCTGTGCAGAGAATTTTTGAATTTTCAAAAAGTTGGTCCCAAAAATATTAAAAATGCGCTAACATTTTAAAATTTCATCCAAAATGGCTGGCTAATGAACTTTAGTTAAGGACACTAAAATAGTGTACCAAAGGCCAATCTAATACATTAATTTTTTTTTAAGTTATTGTACACAAAGACAGATAAAAACACATACATACTGACAGACAGGTATACAGTCAGACATACAGACAGACACATTCGTAAAAACCTGTTTTTCGGATTCTCAAAACGTGGACATTTGAGAAAAACTGGGTGGGTCTAATTTTGCACAAATCTTATACCTTCTCTGACGAGAATGTAAAACTGAATTAATTTGTCACGAATCATTTTTTGATACTTCTTTTTTTTGCTTTTAATCGTAAAATAATAGCAATAAAAACATACAAAAATTCAATTTTTTAAAACCCACTGCACGAGACGAAAAAGAAATTAAAAGACAAAAGTTGTAATTGAGAATGAACCCACGCAGCAGGCAGATTTTTTTTACTGTTAATTATTTTTTTAAGATTGATGCGAAAACTACGCATCCTATCAAAAAGTAATTAATAACGAATTTGTAGATCTTTTTCAAATGCATAAAAAAATTTAATTTTTTGATTTTTCAGTAAAATTCAAAAATTTGTTATGATAATTTTGTAGAGGATTCAAAAAGCAACATTTTTATTCTCTTGACTTTGTTTGATATCATACGTTATTTGTCTTAAAATGGTAATTTTCGTATGTTTTTTGGAATTTGGAAATGCTATAACTCTAGTAATTTTTGAATACTATAAACATTTGTACAGAAAATTTTTGAATTTGGAAAAAGCGTGTTCTCAAAAATATTTGAAATGCGCTCACTTTTTGATTTATTATCCAAAATGGCTAAATAACCAACTCGACCTTTAGTTAAGGACACGAAACGAGTGTACCAAAGGCCAATATAATAGAATGATATTTTCAAAAGCTATCGTGCACACAGACACGAATGCATACATACAGTCATACATACAGACATACATGCAGACATTCATAAAGAAATACATATAAAATTTTACACAAATCTAATACCTTCTCTGATGAGAATGTGATAATAATTGTTTTTGCTGGAATTTGTAAATTCTTATTTCGCTATTTTCCGGAATCTAAAATTTCGTCAATTTGCAGTTTTCGAAAATTGCACAATTCACTGTTTTAAAAAATTCAAAAATGTGGACAATAAACAATTTCAATAGCTTTTCTAGTTTTATTTTCATTTATGAATTTTCATTGTTCGGGAAATATCTTTTTCGGTCGTTATTTTTTGAATATTTTTCCACTAATGGAATTTTAAAAATGTAGGAAAATTATATCATTCCCTACATTCAGGAAAATTGAGTTTAAAAAGAAACTATTTTAATAGAATATTTTCTAATATATGCAGAAATAAATAACTTAAAGCTCAGGCTCGTGAGAACTATTACGAAAGGGGATATCAACCTCTACCCAACCCTCTCGCTCTGAACGAAAAGCAATTTCGTGGAGGATTACTACGATTATACACTCAGTATCCTCACCTCTCTCTATCTTTCCTCGACCACAAATTGAACCAGTAATAAATTTAGAAAATGATTCTAATACTTTCCACAATCTTAATTTATTCAAGTAATACATCTACCATAATAAAAAATATATTTTGAAGATCTAATCCATTTCAAATCAGGCATGTTCTACACTTTAAGTTTCATAATCTCTCGGGGATAAAACATGTTACTTTTTAAGATGAAATCAGGCAATATGCATTTTCCCGATTAGCGACAAAAAAATCTTCAAAAATACAGAAAAACTATAGATGCGACAAAATGTTAGGATAAGAGTTTGCACCTTTAAAAAATTTCTACAAGAAATTGTTGTTGCTCTTTTGTGATACCTTTCATTATTTAGAAGAAAAAATAGAAAATTATATTTTCATGAAAAAAAGTCCCTCCTTAAAAGTGTGTTGACCTCATGAAACGTATACAATTCCTCTTTTATATTGGCAGAAACTACTTCAAAGTATTGTTAGAAATAAAAAAGTTTGGGATGCCCAGAAAATATTTTTTTCGTGTTTTCAAAATTAGAAAAAAAGTTTTTAATATTTTCTGAAGTACCCTAATTTCTCTATCAGTGTTATGCGGGCCTTAATGTTATAATTTCTCTCGTAAATTATAAAAGATATTAAAAGAATAAGCGATCTTTTTTGTAGAACTTTTTTAAACATACAAAATTGTGTTTTAAAGTTTGCAAGACAAATCAGTGAATTCGATTGTATGAAAAACAACAATTTTCTACTAATAAAAGTTATTTTGTGCGTTCAAAACTCACAGGATTTCTACCCTAAGAAAAGCAAAATTTAAAAAAACTGACAAAAAGTAGAAGTGTGTATTTTTTGAGAAAATTTACTTTTAATGGTTTGGAAAATAAAATATTTCATCCCGAGAAATTTTGCGACTTTAGTTAACCTGCTTGATTTGAATTAGATACGGTCTTGATAAACATGGGGGCCCACAAGAGAATTTGGTGATTCTGATTTGTATTAATTCTATCCCCGTGGGTATGTGTTTTAACAGTAAAATACAATCAAGTACAATAATGTAAAAATTGTAATTTTTTGTATTTTAATCAAACTGTTTAAATTCCACCAAAAATTAACTTTAAATTCTATACAAGAACGTTATCTTTGTTATTTTTTATTTTTTTTAAATAAAAAAAAATTTAGAAAGTTAGAGCAATAATTTTAATAGAATACATTTTGAAGTACTCACAAATTTTCGCATACAAATTTGCGTTTAAAAGTACAAATCTTTCCGTTAAATTTAAATTAAAATCAAAATTATTAAGTAATAAAAAATAAACTCTATGTGGCTGTATTAAGTTTTTTATTATGTATTTCAAAAGTTTTATAAGATTTAGTTATTTAATTATTATTTTCATTAATTGAATCTTTGTACTTCATACCAAAAACATTAAAATTAAATCTGAGACTTAAAAATCATAATCTTATTACTAAATTTCTGACGTATTGAAGTTTTAAAAAATTTTATTCATTTGGTGATCCAGAATTTTTTTAAATTACGAATTGCTCTATATCTATAATCAATTGATATTTAGAGGTGGACCCATATATTACGTAACGTTTTCTCAGGCTTATTAGGGTTCAAGAAGAGCTATTATGGTTCTCTTTTGTGGGAGCTAGGGGTAGGGTTCGAGAAATTTTAGGATAGAACTATTTAATATAATATAATTTTTTGAATAATGTAGGCAGAAGTGAAAAAAATATATTTGTGAAAATCTGCTTTTGAGGTATGTGGAAACGTTGAGGTAACCTATAGAGATAACTAAGGATTTCTGCAACAAATTTTAAAAATCACTTATGGCCGCTAAAGAGCATTTGCAAGATTATAATGATTTTAAAATTAAAAAATTGTTTGAAGTTAAAAAAATCAAACCTTTTTAATGTTTAAAAATAAACAAAACAATTATGTGGCTGGGAAAAGCGTAAATCAGACAAAAAAGATTTGTAAAAGACAATCTCTTAGAATTAAAAATAAGTGTTACATTAGTCAAATTTAAAAAAATGTAATATTATGGTTGGTTTAAAAAAAATACTAGCTTCATCAAAACTGGTTTTTCTGGAATATGACGTTATATTATTATTTTCTAAACCAAGAAGTGAGCATATCAAAACTTGGCAATAATTTTTGCATACATAAAAACTCTTATACTTATAATGAAAAAATTAAATTACTGAAAATGACATTATTTGCGTCAGTTACGTCGATAAAAGCCTTGCGTAATATTTTTAACCAATTTTTCGGAGACAGAAATAACGTAATGAATTTGTATATATTTGTGTTTTTTATATCTTGAATTATTTTTCTTACTAATTCAAACATATATTAACATCCCCAGGCGCTGTAAAAAGTTCCACTAAATTTCAAAATGTCAATTCTGATTTATTCTCGTATTTTTTACGAAAAATCATTATTTTTGGTGTAATGGAAGAATTATTAACATTTCAATTTAATTTTTACTTATGTACAAAAATTTCATTTGTTTAAATATAAGTTTTGTCTTGAAAATTTCGCATTTACCAACAGAACCAAAATAAAGATTGATATTTTATATATTTGACACATATTTTATTCTTTATATTTATTAGTAAATAAACTATAATTGATTTAAATAAATTAAATTGTTATAAATAATATTTTTTGCGGCAATTTTTGAATTTTCTCTTTTTTTCTGGTGTAAATATTAAAAAATGTAATTGCTGAAAACGTAAATTCTATATTTTATTCTTCATTAATTGTTTAAACAATTAATTATTAGGTTGTTCTGTATTTTGACGTCTTTTTTTTAAGAAAGTCCACTTTTTTCCTATAACTTTCACTATTTAAGATAAATGACTCATACTCCCGTTGCATGTAACATGTCACTTTCTAAGCATTTTTGATGTTAAAGACGAATCAGCCCTCCATTAATTATAAATGAGAGCCATATTTATTTTTTATATGTTTAACAATAATCTGAAATAAAAATTTGATTCGAATCATTACTTCTTGAGATAGCATGACAAACCTTAACCCTTATTTCTATGAGAGTCAAATTTCAGTTACGCATGTGCAAAATTAATTAGTTTAAACAAATCAAGTTTTGTTAGAAAATAAAGCTAGAGCATCGAATATATATAAAATATTTAAAAATACAACTTTGAATTTGTTTCTGTTAGAAAAAGCCGGCTTTTTGTGAATAAACAATAATTTCTGAAAAATTAAAATGTTAAAATAATTAAAAGTCACTTTAAAATATTGATAATTATTAAAATGGATTAACAATCATTATTTTGTGCATAAAAACAAGAACGAAGTGATCAAATGTGTACTTTTTGGGGGAAAGTGGGAATTTATTTAGGCTGAGAAACCCATATAGTCGATGCATGAAATTCATCTAATAGTTTTCCATGTCCATGGTAGTTATTCCAAAAACCCCAAAAAAAGATTCTTCCCATGCATTTCACATGGGAAATTTTCAGTGCCTATACCAGCATTTCTGAAAATCAAAAGTGTTTGAAAAAATATATATTCAGTTTATTTTTTTGGGTTTTCATGATAAAAAACTTTTTAGTGCATTTTTGGACTACCATCTTTGGCATCCCTTAACTCTTACTCGACTGGAATCATCCTTGCTACAAAACAGTTTTGTAGAAAAATGAACAAATTATATTACAGCCCGTTTTAATTCGTTAAAATATTTTTTATATAAAAAATCGACAAACCTAATAGCAACAAATGTTTTTACGACCAAAGAAATATTTTTAATCACATGAGGGTTCGATGCAGTATAATTATAGCGACAGAAATATGGAGTTAAATAACATTATATGAAACAGATCTTTTTATTCGAAATATTGTAAACTAAGTCGGATTCAATTTTTTTTTTTCATAAAATTTCTAAAATTTTTCTGTTACCATTCATTCTAGTACAAATGTGGAGAGAAGCATAAATATGGCTAAAGCTTTGTCGCCGGCTTATGTTCGAATCGGTGGACCACGAAGTAACTCTTACGTTTTCGAACGTGAACTGGTTCCCGAAAATGATCAAAGATTATCTGAAAACACATTTTCCGGTAAGTAAAGTCCTGACATATTTATTGAACATTAAATTAGACCATAAAACGCAGAATTTTATTGCAGCAAAAAGAGAAAAATGGTTTTTAAAATGTCAAAACTAGCATCAAATTTACTACAAAAATTTATCAAGAGAAGTTTTTAAAGGGAAATAAGAAAAGCAATTAATTAAAAAAGTTTTTTATATATGGGGAAACATTAAGAGAAAAATACTTTTATAAAAATGATATTCACTTTAAAATCTTTTACCGTCAAAAGTTTTAACTATTTTAGAACAGTTTGGATTATAATTTTTCGTTTTCTTTTTTTGTTCTATTAAGTGCTGACATAATTTTCTGACCAGTTTCTGAATTATCCAATAAATGTTTTTTTTCCATTAGATTATTTACTCTAATCCTAAATTTTGCTCGTAAACATGGGAACTAATCAACGTTACACACCCTGTGGGACATGTAATGACTATATAGATATATGTATGTTCAGTTTTATAGCAATTTTGACGAGGTCATTAAATTAACTGCCTCATATACTGTATCCATAAAACAACCTCAACAGTAATATTTGATACCCTACTCCTGTAATAGGTCTTCGGACTGTTAAATTTATTATAAAAATATATAATAAAATAGAATAATACAACAAAATATGATAAAATAAGGAGTACCTCTCTTTAATCAGTACGATGTTTCTGAAATACTTTAAATTTCAATAAAAAATCATTTTTAATATATGTCTTCTTTATGAAATATTAGGAAAGTTAATGTAAGTCAAGAGTGCGAACTTATAATGAAAAATTAAAATATAAGGTATAAAAATCATACAGAAAAATGTCCATTAATATATGGCAAAAAGATTTCTAGCCTTTAAAAATTAATAATCTTAAATTAGAAGACTCACAATTCTACAATTTTAAAAAGAGATATTGCAAGTTAAGTAGCATAAGGTAAAAATAAAGATATTTATGAATCATCAGCAAATAATGGATAATGTTGTTTAAATTTGGAAGAAATCAAATCTAAAAAATATAAAAATGACAACATAAAAAACTATAGAATTTAAAAAGTAAATTATTTAGAATATTCTTAAGATTATTAAAAATAAAAATCAATTGATTTTAAACTCGTAGTGATACCAAATTTAACACTATAAATTTATAAGTGATCGAAAAAGAATGATTAAAGATTTTTCCGATCGAAAAATTAAACTATTTATGAAGTAATTACTCATTTAAAATTAAAACTTTTAATTTTACAATAATATTACAATTTATTAACTTTCAATCCGATTTTGTTATAAAAAACAATTCTATTTTATATTAAAAACATTATAGCCTTGAATGTACATTGATTCCCATTTTAAATGTATTAGGTAATGATTTTTAAAAAATATGTCAGGATTAAATAATTTTAATATTGATATTGTCCACTAAGTGATAAGAGGATTAGTTGCGTATGAATATAATTATGATTTTTGTTCGACAGCAAATATTTGGAATATGGTCCACCAGTGGGCAGGAAAATCTGGTCTCGATTTAATCACCTGCCTTTCACCGCATCGTAATGAAAATGCAGCAAACGCAACATGGGATTCCCAAAATGCGTTGGATTTAATTTCTTTCAGTGACCATATGGGTTATAATACAAGCTGGCAACTAGGATATGGTAAAGTTTTTTAAATCATATAATTTATTTCATTATTTTATTTTTTCAGTCAGTTAAAAGCCAAATTATTTGCTTTTACTGAATCAAATTATTTTGGATGCTATGAATCAATAATTATATTTTTTTCTCAAATCACTTGAAATTTTCCGGATATTAAATTTAATATATTTTTTCAGTTCGGCGTAATGAGATCTAATATTGCCGATATAGAAAATTTTCAGAATAAAAAATTCCCGAAAGTAGAAAATACCCTAAATAAAAATTGCGACATTAGAAAATATCTATCATTAGAAGATTTCTGACACTTCCGAAAATTTCGAGTAGTTGGAAATAGGTATCCCAAAATTTCAGAACGTCCAGCCAAACTTGCACAAATATTTGTCTAATCGTCGCGAATTTCTAGAGAAAGACGCTTCAGTAGTTAAGTCTATAATAAATATTGAATTTGATTTATAATTCAAAATTTCTCCAGTTTTTACAATTTAAGAGTGTCTATTTTAAAATTTATAGAACAGGATGTCTAACCGAAAAATGTGTTTTAATTCTTGGTCATTTTCTGGAGTTCTCCCTGTCAATCAACCATTTTTTCGGGTCAATTTAAGAGAGTTTAAAAGATCTGAATGGTTTCAAACGATTTCGAACATGGAATTTCGTAAAAGAATTCTAATTCTGAATTTTAGCAGGGATTTCTTTTTAGATTACCTTTTTCCTAATCAGAATTAAAATTATATTTCAAAAATCATCTTAACCCATTAAGTCCTGACTGGACACATTTTTATGATTTTTTTCAATGAATCTATTAGCTACGAAATCAGCCATTAGAAAAAGTCGACAACACCTATTTCCGGGGTAAAATTATCTGATCTTTCTATTTCTGCAGTTAAAATTAAAAAAAATGCATATTTGAAAACATATATTTGTTAATCTATCAAAAAACACGAATTGTCAAATGAAAAAATGTTTAATATGTAAATTTAGGAACGAAATCATCCGTTGATTTTTTTTATTTGCAGTGGTTTGTTTTTTAAAATTAAACATGGCGGCATACAATATGGCGGCTTAAATTCAATTATTTTTTTTACGGTACTTTTTCCTGCAATAACAATTTTTGCTTAATTTTAATAAAAATAAGTGCAAGATTGTTTTTTGGGTCGCTTATTGTGAATCTGCTATCACGTTTTCAAAATTCAAGATAGAGGATCCAATATGACTGCCATTTTTGGCAGCCATATTGGATTAACCATCAAAAAATGGTTCAATTTTCAGCTAAATTCGTATAGGTGGGTTTTTTGGGTCGCTGATTACGAATCTGCTATTAGATTTGAAAAATTCAAGATGGTGGATCTAATATGGCTGCCACAAATTTCGGAAAAGTTTCAATTTTGATCAAAACTTTTATGGAGGGGTTTTTTTTATTGCTGGTTACGAATCTGTTGTCAGATTTTAAAAATTGAAGATAGTGGATACAATATAACAATAAAATTTGAAAAAACATTTACAATTAAATAAAAAACGAGATTACTAAGCAGCTAAAACATTTATTTTAACGCCTAGCAATAAAAAGGATAAAATAAGTAAATTACATGA
>JAAAKG020126620.1:0-14854 GCA_010014905.2 Druon quercuslanigerum
ATCAGGGGCCAACTCGAGCGGCCTGAAGCGGCTAGGCAAATTTTATGCGTGGTTATAGAATCCGGAGTCTCAATATTGTCAAAATTGCAGTTTAGGACGACCAAGCCTCAACCATATTTATTGACAGCAACAAAGTTTAATGTTTAAAATTGAAATTACCCTAGAGAAATGAATAAAAAGTTTTGCCTCAAACTTGTAAAATTGCAGAACATCACTTTATCTTTTTTAGATTTTATATGAGAAAAAGAAAATTTAATCAATTCATTTATGAAATCTGTGGTAATGTATGGTATTATAATGATATTCAGTATCAGATTTTGCACTTTTTCTCCTATTCAATCCCCCTTTTTTTAAAGAACAGAAAGTATGGAAATTGAACTATTTTATTTGAAAATTGAATTTTGATGCAAAGTTTGTATTTCTGATTTGAATGCTTAGCTGTTTTATAAGAAATTTGTCTTTTTAGCATTAAAATTATAAAATTTCGCAAAAAATTAGCGATTTAAGTATAAAAATGCATATTCCTAGTATATTTTGAGTATTGAGTTCAAAATTTGAAAAATTTAATAAATTGCATCTCTGCGATTAATAAAACATATTTTACTTTTTTTGTTTCAGGTGAGATTTCAACCACATTCCATGTTTTCTTGTATAAAATAACTGTGAGTATACTAAAATTATGAAACCTATTTATTCTCATGTTGATAAAATAAGAGGAAAAATCTTAAAATTAAAATTTTTTTTCCGTTGCATCTAATAATTATTCATTACCAGTGGAATCCTTCCTTACCGACATTGAGAATATTCTATAGCTGTAGTGTTTCGTAGACGTGCTAAGCTTCTAGAGCGTTCTCTGATGGTCCTGATGACGTAATCAGGAATATTCTAGAAATTTAGGATGCACACGAACCACTACAGCTGAAAAAAGGTTCTAAATGTTGGTAAGGTAGGTGTCATGGTCTCTCATAACTATATGAGGTAGTAGAAAATGCTCAGATAAAGCGAAAAGTACTTTTGAAAGAATTCACGCGAAACGCTTGATTGAGATAATAAATTTCAAGCTATTTACGCAAATTTGGCTTTGATATCTAAACAATATTATTATGTGACGTCATCAGCACACTCCGATAATGCTCTAGAAGTTTAGCACGGACACGAACCACTACAGCTATAGAATCTTCTCGATGTCGGCAAGGTAGTAATCTTGGTTTAGAATGCAGATTTCTAATAAACTTTTGTCGCTAAAACGACAATAAAGTCTCGAAAAATACAACTGTTTTTGGTTCTTAATTTTTTTCTCTCGAAATTTCGACCATTTTTTGAAAATTCAACTATTTGCTTGAAAATGAAACTTTTTTGTTGAATATTCTCTGAATATTACTTGTAAAATTTATTTTTATGGTTTCGTAGCCCCAGGCAGAAACGCTTATAGTACGTTGCACTTTCTCTCCAGGTGTGAAAAGAGGAGTGTGGAAATTAGGGAAAATGTGGGAAGGGGAAGTAGAGAAAATGATAAAAGGGGTAGCGATGGAATTTGATGAAGATGGGGTAGGTTAGTGAGAAGAAATGAGGGTAAGGAATTGAAGGAAAATCACAAGAAATTAGGGAAGAGACAAGTAAAGGAATGGGGATGGGTAGTAGAGGAAGTGAGGGGAAATGAGCTGAGGTGAAGTAGAGGAATTGAGGGCAAATGAAATAATGACAAGTAGAGGAAGTGAGTAAATATTAGGGAGGTGAAGTAGAGGAAAGGAGAAGTAAGGAAAATGATAGGAAGTGAGTTAGGCTAGACAGGGAAGTGATGAGATGGGTAAGTAGGGAAGCAATGGAGGAAGATTATGGAAGGGAGAAGTTTAAAGGGTTTGATTACCAAAGCAGGCTACGAAATCCTTATTTTTAGCTTAAATTATTCACTTTTTCCACTTTTTTCAAGTACTTTAGTTTGTAACATCCGCATGAATAAAAAATTCAGGGTATCTTGAGGTTCCTCTCTTCTTTGGTTTTCCTTCAACCATATATAACGAAGAGATGGCTGTGGATGTGTTTGGTCGAAGTTCGGAGGCAGCACAACTTCCACTTTTCTTTTTTCATTATTTACGACGTCCAACACTTTGCGTATCTCACTACTGATCATGAATCACGAACGTCCGAGATAAGGGTTCTGGTTCTACCACAAGTTTACCTCTCTGATCCCAGCTCACTTTCCATCCCTCTTCATCTATTACTCCTTCTCTCTCCAGTTGTCTGTCTAAATCTACCTTCCTCCCTCCTCTTCTATCCGTATTCTAATGCGGCGATTTTATCTCCGTAATGTATGGTTGGAGGATGAACGTGACGATGTTATTGGTAATAACGCGACACGGTTGGACTTATCGCGCTCGCTGGCATACAGAGATAACTCCCTAGGTTACCTTTGTGCATGCAATTTGTGTACAAAGTGCACATAAACGTATGTATGTCTCTTTATAAAATGTACGTTGACCTGACATTTGTGAAATTATAAGACACGTTTGGTCTTTATAAATGTACCATGGAAGGAAGGACTTGCATATTTAATATAACTTTTTTTACTCATTTAATATCAAAACGTAATATAATTTCTTATAAATCATTTTATGTGCCAACAAAAAAAAGTTTCGTACAATACTAAGAAGTTTATAGCGTCTTTTGAAGCCCCTCCTCCCATACATCCTCTCCCTTATCCTGCCTCTTCCTCATCTACTTCCCCCTCTCCTTGCTTCTCCAGCTCACGCACCGCTTTCCTTACACCCCATAATACCTCTGGCCCCATAATTTCCTCTCACTCCCGCTAGCTTCCCTCTTATAACATTCTCTCCCAGAATATATTATCACTTACCCAAATTCCCTCCCCCTCTTTATTTCCTTTCACATTGTCCTACTTCTACTTCTTACCTAAATTCCCCTCCCATAATTTCCTCTTACTTCTCCTCCTGAGTAAACTAGTGGAGAATTCGATCTTAAGTGTGTCCATTTTGTTTGTATTTATAATTATATGCTACACATTTCACGAGCACATTGCTTCATCATAGAGGAAGCATTAGTGATTTTTTGCATATTAGAGAAACTGAAGTTCTTATTTTGTCAATTTAAAAATATCAACTTTTAAAAAAATTACAAAATAATACAAACATTTATGTGAATACAAAAACAAATCAATTTTTGTATTTGAAATCCCAACTCTATGATTTGTTTGCAATTATTTTAAGAATTATTTTATAACAAAATTTATGATCACAAAGTCTTTTCCGTTTTTTTAAACATTATGCATTAACACTAAAACTTGGGTTATCACACTTTGGCAGCTATTTTGATCTCAAATTTCAACTTAATATAATTCGCTTTAGAGGATCAATAAAAATTATGTCCGAAAAACATTCCTTTCTGCAAACAGATAATCGATCCTTGATCGAGATTTTCCTGATATTTGTAAAAAAACATCCACAACCTCAATAACCATCAATTTAAATAAACGGTTTTTATTGACCATAATTCAGCTCCAAAGTTCAAATAATTTTATGATGTGTTGAGCAGTTGAAATTTTAAATCCCAGCAGTTCGCTTATTGGTTATGTAAAGGGTTAGATTTAATGAATAAAATACATACCAATGATTTGTTAACAAAAATTATAAAATAATTTTCATAATATTTTTCAAACCCTTTACATAACTAATTTCTATGAAAAATAATTCACTACATTTTCTAAGTTTTTAACTTTATAAAAAAATCTATTTTTTATACAATTATTACAAAAACGAGCTGCTAAGATTTCACTCAATATGAGTTCTGACTACTGGTGATTAAAAATTATTATGTCCATGCAGCATTAGTCGACATTTTGACTTGTATTAAATCTGCTTCTTGCACGCCGTGTGCCATAACTTTTTTACCGTTTAATCAAATGTATCAATATTGGTCAATCAATTCGTCTCGAATCAACTCAACTTTTCTATTCTGGCATCGACTTTAAATTATGAGAACGAGAACATTTTCATTATAAAAATGGATTATAAAAATATACAGATTGGTCCCACTTCCCTACTCTTTGAAAAAATTTATTAATATTATAGGTAACTCGATTCGTTTCGAACCAAGGAATCTTTTGTATTCCTTCATCAAGTTTGAATTATGTTAATGAAAAAAGTTTTACTAGAAAAAAACGATATTTTTAAATATTATGTATTACCATGTCTTCCTTACTCTTTAATGAAATTTATCGATATTATAGGTCAATGGATTAGTCTTGAATCAGCACATCCTTTTTATTCTTGAATCAACTTAAAATTATGTGGATAAAATAATTTTTACTATAAAAATTGATTTTAAATATAATTTGATTGACCATAACTTTCTCACTTTTCAATAAAATGTATTAATATTATAAGTCAATCGATTCACCTGGAACAAAGGAATCTTTTATACTCTTGCATCAACTTTGATTTCTGTTAATGAAGAAAGTTTTAATACGAAAAACCGATTTTTCAAATATAATTAATTGTTAAAAAAATGCATTAAATATTTAAAGAAACCTTCTTTCAGTTTCCATATATTAGCGTTGAAAATAAGCCCCCCCCCCCCCATGTCATCAATTTATCTGCAACCGTTTTAAGCTACGAAACCCTAAAAAGTTCAAAAGTCAAATTTATATTTCCAACTCATTAGAGATAAATGTATACCAAAATAAAAAAGAGGGAGACAAGGGAAATAGTCAACCAAAAGAAACCTCTCAAGCTTTATCTTTTCCACACTACTAGGGACAAACGTGTTTCAAAACCAATTATGACTTCTGAAACAGGGATTATTGGTAGAAAACAGGCCTAGACAGTAGATCCTTATTTAAAATTAGATTCTTATAATACCTGGAAATAAAAACATAGATATTACTATAAAAATACACCAGACCCTCGGTTTAGGATCCCGCGGTTCAAGAATTCTTAGAACTGCTGAATCGTGCAGTTTGTCATCTCGTGGGGTCGAGGAAAGTTTTTCATTCGTGCGACTCCGTCAGTAGTGGAGCGATGAAAGCGGGCAGTACATAATCGCCGACACTGTTCTTAAATCCAGGGTTTGGTTTATAGAACATATATCGAGAACAAAGTGTAAATTTATCAAATTGATAACCAGATCCAAAATTTGGTTATATCTGAAGAGATCTTTTTTCGAAATAATAGCTTTATTAGCATCTCTCTTTATAAATAATATGTGTGATTATGTATTTTGAAAGGATTAAGTTATATCTAAGACATCTGTGCAAATTATTTCGATGTTTATCTCTCTTCATGAAAATCTTTATAATTCCTACATGAAAAACTGGGTCTGACATTTTTCAATCTATCGACCACGTTTTTTAATAGTCCACTGTAATTACTGACCAATATCTATGAAGCACTGTATTTAGTATGAACATAAATTTGATAAATAAATTTCATTAATAAATAATATAATTAGAGGTAATAGTACATTATTATATTTATTGCAGAAACTCATTTATAAATAAAATAAAAAAGATAAATTTAATACATTTTGTTGGAGCTCAATATCCTGGTTTAAACAGCCCAGGTTATTAAAAATTACTCATTTGACAGCAATGCACTGTAAAATATTATTTTTAAAGTGATCTAAAAAGAGAAGTTTTACAATGTCTATATTTTTTTTACTTTTCGCTACGAAGTCGTGCCTGTCATTGTTCCGAGTAAAACTAGTTTTTGAAACAAAAATTTTCACTTTAGATTCACTATTAGTTTTTTAATTTTTTTCTAAATTTGAAGAGTGTATTTTTTTATTTTTAATATTTCTAGTAAATTGGACTGGTTTATATTTGAAATTTTAACATTTGGCCCGGGATAAAAGGCCTCTATGAGACTATTTGTTATTTAAGGCCGTGTAACGAGTGTAACAGCTGATTAAGGCAGTCCTGAGATCAATATTTTTTCACATATATTTAAAAATAAAAGTTTAAATAACGCGAAACGATTTTTCGGAAAATATTAATAAATATTAAAGGACCGTTTGCGCCAAGGCACAGAGTGTTAGGGAAAGCAAAAAGTTTATTTATGAAAATATGAAATATTGACCGACGTACTTAGTCTTCACGGCAGAAGTTTGACTTCTATCTTTCTCTGTCGGTAATTGTGCAATCTGCATTACCCAAAGACTCGTAGAAGTTCGAAGTTGTCTACTCGTTGCGTTAGTGCTGCTCTAAAACAACTGATACGTATGTCAGACAAAATTCTTTTATTTGTAATTTTAGTGTACACATTCGATTCTGTAATATTTTTGTATAATGTTCGTGAGCGATTTTTGTTGCTTTATCCCACTATGATAAATATAAACCTCAATACGAGCCCTTTCATAACACTGAAAATTCCTTCCAGTGTTCTACAGCACGGTCGGTACTTTCCCAAATTATTAATTAAAAAAAAACATCTGTAAAAATTCTAATTATTGAGGGCCAGAGACACATTCATACGTGCCATCTTATTATTGTGCTAAATTTTCAACACGATATCTCATTCCGTGTTTGACGTAAGTTGGAAAAGAAAAGTACCAATATATACTTGTCCTGTCACCGAAAATATATTTTTTTTAAATTTTCACCGGAACAAAGCAGACAAATGTACTTTATCACCTCCTCTTTTATTTGCCAAACTTTCAGAGCGATACCTTATTTCGTTTAGACGTAAGTTGGGAATGATAAATTGAGGACCAGGTTTGTTCATGTGACAGTCTCATCACATGGCCCTAAAGCTTGAATTTTAAAATGCTAGTTCTTAAGTATCTTAATTTTTAACTGACGATTTTTAATCGTTTCAAATTTAAATTTATTTGTGTTAAATATTCTTTAGATTGAAATTGGAAACTTTGCAAACTAAACAGTTTTAAATAAAATACCTTTAAATTTGAAAAATTCCAGATAAAATTAAAATTAGAATCAGAAACAGGCATGGATTGAGGATTTAGTTAGTTAGTTGTAACATTTTTTTCTGCCTCTGAACATAAAAGTACTATATTTTAGTTTATATTTTTTATATGCATTAGTAGTGTTGAGCATTGCGGTTTACTAGATATTTACCCATTTTATTTGAAAATTTCGTATGATTGGTCGTCGAGAACCCACTCGAACCTCATTGGTTTCTTGTGATGTTAAAAAGGTGCTGTTACCGCTTACCATATTTACTTTCACCCTTTTATAACTAGTTAAGTGGTACCTATACATTCCAACAAGAACATTAGTACTTTCCAATACTGCAAAGACGTCACCCTCAGATGTAGAAAGAACAATTTGTTCTTGGGTTGACAAAGACTCATAGGTTCTATTTCTTGCTTTTAATTTAAAAAGTGTATTGGAAGGAAAAGTGTATCTTCGAAGTTCGAATATCAGATGCGGATTCTCTTTGGGAAGAAGTCGAATAAATTTAAGATCTTCAATTCCATAAGAATTGCGTCCGTGGGGAGCGAGAAGAAGCCTGACATTGGCATGAAGGGATGGCTCAGCCGGATGAGGCGATCTGTTTGGAGAACAATTCCTAGCAGGTGGCAAATCGTTTGAATGTAATCCGACAGGATGATACTCGGCAGGAGGATGGCTGGCTGAAGGAGACCTGGTCCTGTATCTTGTAGGGGGATTTCTTCCACGAGAAGAAGAAAAAGAAGAAGAGGAAGACGAAGAAGAAGCTCCGGCACTAGGGACACCAGGAATAGGTGCTCCATTTGGTAAACAATCAAATTGTGAACTTAACTCTACAACAAGAAACAGAGGATTACATTATTTCAAGATACACATTTGAGGCAATACTCTCTACCAATCACCCGAGGCGAAGAGATTCAAAAAGTAATCATTTAAAGCTTTCCGCGCGGGCCCATTAATATTCGAGGTCTCACAGTAAAATCTCTGGGATCAATTTTTTTGCAGGTTATATGAAGATAGAGTTCTATCCCTCTCGGAGTTGGGGACCGGAACTATCGTCGATTATATTTACCGCAAAACTTTAAAAACAATTGACAGTAGATAATGTTTCGTAAGCCAAGTCACAGGAAAACCCAACCTTGTGTAGTGGTTCCATTCACACTACAAAGTTTTTTTGTTGCAGGTATATGGTTCCCTGAAATTAGCATTAGATTTGTTCGGTCTGCCTCTGGGTACGCTACCATTTACTTAGTTAAATTTTATACGGGTATGGTTAGTCCTTTTTTTCATTCTTCCAATATGTCGTAACCATCTCAGCAAGTTTCTTTCACACTTGTCAAACAGTGCTTTTTCTGCACCACATTATTTTACTCATATCCCTTTCTTGGTAGGTCAAGGTCTCGCTACTGTGCAGAACACTTGGTGCAAAAAACCATCGTTATGTTTTAAATTGGTTTTTGATAGGTTTATAATTGCCTGTGATTCAAAAAAGGGTTTCAGCGTTTATTCGATTATTTAAAGCCAACTTTATTTGCTGCAATTTTTAATATTCTATGTAACTTTAAAGGCTTCATTTTTAACATTTATAATAAAAATACCTTAATTAAATTTTTTAACTTTTTAATATTAAATTCCATATCTCCTGTATAATATACGCTTTCGTTCTGTTCTTTTGGGATATTTGTATTTGATAAATAAGCTCAGTAAACTAAATTTAGTTATCGCAATAAGGCTCTTTTATCTTTCTGAAGGTGTTTTAACAAAAAAGAATTACGAATTCATATTAATTCAATGATTATGTGTATCTTTATATTGGTTTAATAACTATAATAATTGATGTAATAAATTCAATAATAGCATTTTATTAAAAAAATGTAATTATTATTATAGTAAGAATCAAATTTTTTTTTGAGTAATCTAGACCTCAAAGCTAAACCCTAATATCTCCGTTGATTTAGCTATTATGGGAACAAGTGTTCTTAGTAGATTGTGGGAAGTTTCAAAGGATTTTATAAGTTTAAAAAATATAATTTCAAGATATTTTACAGCACTTTCACATATTTAAAGAGATTTCATAGAATTTTATTGGATTTGAAAGTTTTTCGATGGATATAATTTTCAATATAATGTGGATTGAGTGGACCTAATTGATATTTTCCTAACCTTAAAAAGTTTTTAAAATATAGATACTTTATTATATTATTATAATTACCAATAGAATTAATGATAACCGACAATGATAGGACAAAAGTAGAAAGCATCGTCATTTTTTCCACTTGAGGGATAACTAAATACTGTATCAATAAAGAATTTGGTTAACTGTGCCACTAATTATTAATCTGGTATTTTATTACAGTATTTAATATAATAAATTCCTTATCTCATTAATTATGTATGCCCTGAAATTGTGCTGGTAAGATATTTTCTTTTCATTAATCTGTCCTTTTTTTATATATAATATATAGAAATTAAAAAAACATTTTTAAATCCTAATTTTTTAACTTCAAAATATTAAAATAAATTTTCGAGAATCTCCAAAATATGAATTTAGAACTAATTTGCACACTGAACTTAGAACACTGGAAAATAAAACAAAGTAAAAAAACGAAAAATTTGCGTAAGTGACTTTTCTTGCATTTTCGACGATAAGTCTCTAATGTTTGTTGCATATACAGTGAACTTTTACCTATTTGTCGATTCGCAATCAATAAATACTGTAAATAATAATAATTATTCAGAAAAATATTTTAAACGAATTTTCACTTTTAAAAACTGAATCAGTTTGAATCTAAGAAAAGCTAAGTTCTTTAAATACTTTATTATTAATGTAATATTACAAGTTTATTCTTTGCCATGTTAAATAGACCCGCGCTTTTAAGCACATGCATAGTTGAAAAAGTTGCGGTCCGTTGACCTTAGTGTTTTTTTTACTTACGACGTGACAAATTTAACATGTCTTTGAAATAGCACAATTTTCCAACTAAAAATCAATATAAAACGACTCTAATATTTCGCGGAATAGTTAGTTTTGTAGCATGAAATTTCGGTAACGCTAGGATATATAGAAATGTCTGGAAAGTTAGCATAGTTCTTGACATAGGAGTGCATAAGAATTTTTCGAGAAAATATTCTGAACGTTAAAGTTAGTTATAAAGATCTGAATAGTAATATTTTTCAAGTGCACAATGCCTTTGCGCAATTCTGTTTCATCCTTTTATCGGTTGAAGACATTTCAGTTTCACGAAATACAAACAACTTTCCAAAATTTAAAGTTAGAGTACCCGATCTGATACACTAACCTGAAGTTTTGAATATTTTATTTTATTTCGTCCTTCGTGGGTCCAGAAGCAACCATTACGCACTTTCGAATGGCACTACTCAGAAACAAAAAGCGGATTAACAACAATAATAATAGTATTACCAAAATAATAACAATAATCAAATTAATTATCCTATTAAATGTGCCGTATTTTTTTTAACTTTTAAAGCCTTCTCCTGTCCCGACCTTTGCTTCCCTTTACAGGAACATAATTTGAAAGGTGTCAGTAAGTCTCTGCGGGCGCATGCCGATGGCTGCAAGTCAAAAAATAAAAGGTATAAAAATTGTATTATTTTCAATTAAAAACGTTTAAAACTGAAAGCTTTGAAATTTATATAATTTTTAATCCGAAGCAAATTTTTCTGAGATAATGAAGTTAATTTTCTGTCATTTTCGCGATTCCGAATGAAACAACTTAACTATCAACAACTCTTAACTCATTCAATTTGATATTGAAAGATTTATACGATTTGAAAAACAGACACTTTTGTACGTTTAAGATTTAAACCCAACAAATTTAGGATATCTACATCTAAAAATATTAAATATATAACGGACTATCAAAGCGTTCGATATAAAAGTTTTGTAATTATGAAAAATTTCATTTAATTTCAATCTTATTTAAAATTAGATTCTCATAATACCGGGAAATAAAAACATAGAGATTAACATAAAAAAGCTATTCCTTGCAATTTTAAATTCTTGAGTCAAATTTATTTGTTAATACACCAGACCGTCGGTTTAGGATCCCGCGGTTTAGGAATTCTTAGAACTGCTAGTCGTGTGAAATAATACTTATGCTTATGAATATTTTGTTCATATAACATAATATTTTATACTATAATACTTATGAAAATTTTCATTATTCCTCCAAAATTCGATGCGAATAAATTTAGGTGCTCCGATCAATTAGATCCTGACTTTTCCTATTTGAAAAATGTTATAATCTGAATAGATTGGTTGATAACTAACCATGATTTTTTTTAGTTTGTATGTCGTTATTCTGTTACAGATCTTTATTAATTTTCCCTAGCATCATCAATTGCGAATTTTAGGTAATTTTTCAATCCACCGCAAACATTTTTTATAGTCCACTATGATTACTGACAAATGGCTGTAAAGTATAAGTATTTTCGGACTTCTAGCTATATAGTCGTGTCTATAATGGTTCCACGTAAAACTAGTATTTTTTAAATACTTTTCCGAACTATGGGAAAAGCCATCATTATTGTGATTGGAAGTTTAAACTTTATATTAGATTTAAATTAAAAATTTTTTTCCTAAATTGGAAGAGTGAATTTTTTTATTTTTAACCTTTTTGGTGAGTTTAATATGGTCAGTTTTTTTAATTTTAACATTTGGCTTAGGGCGAAAGACTTCTTTAAAACTATTTAGGTTTTTCAATTTTTAATTGCTTAATATTAAACGTTTTAAATTTAAATGTATTTTCCTTAAATATTCTTCGGTGTTTTTGAATTTAAACCTGCAAAATTAAACAGTTTTAATTGAAACGCACTCATTCTCAAAAAATTTTTTTGCATTCAGGGAGTCTCAAAACGTGGACAGTTGATAAAATCTGGGAGGGTGGATCAAATTTAAAATCATTCGAATACCTTCTCTAATAATAATGTAAAAATCAAAAATTAACAATTAAAAATTAATACATTAGAAAGATAATCATTCACAAAAATTTCACAAAAAGACGAGAAAATAAAATAAACATCTCGGTAAATATTGTTTTCAAATTTAATGCTCTTTTTCTCTTTCTTTTTTGCCTGGAAAAAGGTTAGATTTTTGCCATTAAGTACTTTGCTCTATTTAAACGCATTATGACTCTCTTAATGCTAGTAAAAAATTATTATGTTTCATAGAAAGGGGATTAGGAACCCTATCTAAACTGCAGTGAGAAAAGAAATTTTTAAATTGGTATGTAAATATTCATAATTACATGCCGAATTTTAAATCTAAAGGTACTAAAAGGGAAAAACTTAAGCTTTCCTTTAATTAAAAAACTATTCTCAGCAGAACGAAAGGAGAAGATTTTGTTTCAGGAAAAATCTAATTTGAAAATTTTTTACTTGATAGCTCCATCTAGTCTGTAAAGAAGTGAAAAAATTCTGTCATTCTCTAATGATAATGCAAATTTGGTTAAAAAATTCACTTGTAACACTGTGTATTTCTGAAAGAGGATTGCTCTCTAGATCTCTCTATTGTCTTAACGGGAAAGCACTCCACATAGATTTGGTTTTTGCGGAGTGAAAGAAATTTTGCTTGAACTCCTGTGATGAGCTACAGCCTCAAATTTGGGTGGAAATTAAAGTTAAAGTATATTTTTTTCAAAAGTCGCGATGAAGTTGAATTGTTTTCAAATAAAAGCTCGAAATTCGCCTCTTGCTATTTTGAAAGCTTTGATCCAACTTCAGAATCGTGTTCAGCGAACAAAAATACGTAAGATATAAAAGTTTGGGAAATTATTTATGGCAGATTTTGATAAAAAATGTTTGCTATTTCTGGTTGTAAATTATTGAAAATTTCACGACTTTTCAAAAAAATGCATATTTCGATTGCATGCTAAAGTTGCTACAGATGATAAAAATAATGAGCGCGAGATCACAATGTCTTCACAATAGCTTTAACTTCAATTTCCACCCAAACTTGAGGAGTTCGAATTCAATAACTCCACGAAAGTATTAAAAACCTTAAATTATTAAATAATCTTATCTGATCAAAAACCCTCATAATAAAATTGTATATTTATAAAATATTTTTTAATTTAAGGTATTTTTTGTTCCAAAAATCAAGTCTTTCAAATCATGCCCTCACTATCGTCGCTCCTTCTACCATATTCTACTAAAACCCTTCACTTTCCCCACATGCCAGATGGACGGACGGATGGATGGATACCCGACTGCTTGTATCAGGGTTTTTTGCTCGGACCAACGAAACTTTAAAAATTTCACTCGTCTCATTACGCTCGATGATGTGTTTATCTCACGCTTCGCGCTCGATTATGTATTAATTTCATGCTACGCGCTCAGCTCTTGTAATTCTCCCACATTTGTGTACAGGGGTTCTAAAATTAAAGATCAAAACAACAACGACATCTGTAATTGGGTTATTGTTAATTCTCTTTTATTAAAGCTCTTTCGACTTTAGTGAACATATTCTCATCATGCATCTCGTTCTTCGCACTCGATTCTGTCAGAAAGTCTCATGGGATGAATTGTTTGTATTTTCGTGTACTATAAATAAACGTACATGAATTTTTTTAATGCTCTGACTTTTTTCACATCTATCAAAAATTACCGTGATTTCAAACTACAACAAAAAAAACAATGACGACAGGCAGACACCGACGTAAAAATTATTTTTTCTGACTCAAGGGGCCTCCAAAGGTCGAAATTTTATGGAATCTGTCAAAGTCATTTTTCGCATGAAACTATTTCTTTCTCGTTATGGCGACAATGTAATAATTCATCATTTTTTGTGCGATCAAGTCAGAATTTTCAATTTTTTAAAAGTATTCCAAAAGTTTTTATGACAATCTCGCAGGGCTTTCAAAAAGTATTGTTTTTCTTCTCTTGACTTTTTTTAGATCGAACGTTGCGTAGTTAAAAATTAAAATTTGAAGTGAAATTTGAACCATGTTTTATGTTTCCATTTTCAAGTTCGAAAGTCTGAATGTGATTTAAGTTGAAATAACGTGATGAAAAAATGCGGAAACGGAATCAGTTGTTTAGTCGCATTGGTCTTCAAACAGTCGAATTTTTTTAAATAAGTCGAAAAAGTCGAAATATCCTACCCCTCTACCTTTTTTCAAAGATTTATTTATCCCTATACTATTATTACGCATTGCACGCTGTTTTCTTTAACAAACAAAAAAAACAATTTTCTATATTTGACCAAAATTTTGATTAAAATGAAAACTATGGTAGTTTTATTGAAAAGCATATAGTTAAAAGCAAATTTGTATATCTATTTTAGGTGAATCAATTTTTACCTGCACATCACGAGTATACTTTTTCAAATTAAAGGTAAAAATCTTGAAAACTCCTGTTTGATTAGTATACATATTTCCAAAATACGCTTTTTCGTAATCATTGTGTCTCAGTTCGCAACTTCTTATTTGGAGAATACATAATAAAATAGACCTATTTTATCAATTTAATTTCTATTCTTTATATCTCATTAATTTTTCTCGGTAGTTGTTGTAGAGAGTGTATATAAACAAATTTATTTTTAGTTGGATAAATAATCTTTCTTTCTTACATATTTTTGTTCTTGCATGGTTTGAATGGAAAATAAAATTTTTTACAAACATAACAAAAACAATACTTTACTACGATGGGTAGGGGATGGCCGCGAGATATGTAACAAGCCAAAGACGCAAAATTAGTTTTGAAAAAAACTACTAAGAAAAGTTTTTTATAGAAAAGTTGATTTTATCGATTATAATCTTTTGTTCTGGTTCTGGGTTCGGATCCCAGCGGAGATAGAGACATTTTTTCACAATCTTAAGATTTATCAATATCTTAGCAATATTGATATAGACCAGTAGACAAACAAAATTAACATCTAATATTAATAATAAAATATTCCCTGGTCAACAACCC
>JAAAKG020126631.1:0-14853 GCA_010014905.2 Druon quercuslanigerum
TAGCAAAAAATGGATTGTAATTTGCGCAATATTTTAATGTTTTTAGATTTTGAAAATAAAATATACCTTGCAAAAATCGCCATATATTTGCCCTATTACCAATCTGGCCCCGGTCGAGCTGGCATGATCTTATTAATAATAAATTCATTGCAAAATTATATTAAGAACTTATTTTCATAACATGAATTTCAGAATTAAGTAGTACAATCAAAATACCAATTGTGCTGGGCTTCCATCAAGAGCTACTTACTCATCTAAGAATGCTTCGCATTCGGCATCTGATTGGTTGGCTATTCGTGCGAAGTTTAAAATGCTAAACACGCAGCTCTTTTTTGGGCATTGTGCATAACAGTTACCAGAATTTCGGGCGTTATAACAGCTATTTCGTCTCTTATGTTACCTTTGAGTTCGTCAATGGTCTTCGGTCGAATGGAACGCTGGCGAGTCGCTACAGCCCGTGCTCAAAGAAGTTCCTCACCAAACTACAAATTGTGTTGTCTGAAGGCACCGAATTTCTCCCATATTTTTAACGATACGCATGCACAGTTTTCACAATTGAACGATTGTTCTCAATGTAACGCGCTACAATTTCAGCGCGTTCTTTCGGTGTGTATTGACTCATAGCTAAAATGGTACTGAATGACGTTTCAGAATCGTGCACATTTCTCAAAATACCAAAGTTCTAGACCGCACACCCTGCACATAATGGCATTTCAAGTTATAAAAATGTCCAATAGTTCGAAATTCGTTGATCCTAATAACAATGAATTAAATGTATATTCTGGAAATAATATTTTAAATAATCAAAATATTTAACTCAATAATTTTCATTTCTTTTTAAAAGTTGTTTTGTCTATATTTCTTCTTAGCAAACTTCAAAAAATAAAACGATCCTAATAAATGATAGCTCCATTTTTTGGTGAAAATAATATCAAGAAGTAAAGCAATAGACAGAAAATTGAATTTGTTTACAGAAAAATGTTAATAAATCGTAAATTATAGGCCATTTTCCGATTATTTTCATTCTTTAATTGACAACTGATTTTTTTATGAAACATTCGAAAATGTCAAGTTGTAGGGAATCTTTTTGCCAACAAATTAAGCTATCATTTATTAGGATTGTATTTTTTTAATTTGCTAGGAAGTTTTATAGACAAAAGTTTTTTTCAATAAATGAAAATTGTTCAAACAAATATTTCAGGTTACTAACCATTTTTTTTAAACCTTTTCCTCCAAACTTATACCATCGATAATAGTCTTACGTTTCTCAAAAGTATAATCAAATTTTGTAGTCTGAAACCTCTTCTTTACGTGCCTGTACTACTTTAATTATAACTTAAAATACCTTTATTTTACATTCATAATATTGAGGTTGGCGTTGAAAGGAGAGGACCATTTGATAAATTCGAGTTTACTTGTATTAAATCTCCATTCGTGAAATTCATCAATGGATTATAATGAGACTAATCGGGAGCCCCGACCTGGCCCCGGCCTGGACGTGTGCTTCATACGCGATCTGGCCCCGACCAGGATTCCCGATCTGGCATTTAAAACAGATTAGAGGATCCTCCTAATTTGAAAGTATTTTTTCTCTTCCTTTAAGAGGATCCTCTTATTTAAGAATAATCCTCTTCCAGAAAAAACATTCTTCTCAAATTAAGAGGAATACTTTTCATACCATATTGTAGAGGAAAAATTGAATAAAAATAAAAGGAATCCTTCTAAACAAAGAATATTTTTTACTAGGTGAATTCCATTAAGAAATACGGGTAATAAATGGGCTTACACTTTTATCATCTGTCTCTATATTCATCTACACTGCAGACCAGCGAGCTGCATGGGAGGAGAGTGCTCGGTGATTTTATTTGCAGCGTCCTCAAGTGAGTTAATTGGGACTATAAAAACTCTATAAAACGGGGTTCATCGACCTATTTTATGACCAGCCTTTTATTTGACTCTGTTCAATATAGGCACCTTTTTCGTGAATACGTCCTTTACCTACTTTCATCAATCATTCTTTATATGATATTTTCTTTTCTTTAGCTTGAAAACCATGGTGACATTTACTACCTACATAATAGGTGGCCAAGGATATAAAGGGTTCTGGGATCTTCTATCTTTTATATCCCGGATCTGCGTCGTAATGTGGCAGTCATGTTCCTCATCTAGTGTTCCTTTTTCCCCCACAAGTGTCTCTCATTCTCCAGCTTGCTTTTAGGTCCAACAACCGCAAAAACATCTAATTACGCCCCGGGTGCGCGCCCGTGTGTGCAGGTGAGATCAAGCAGGATTCCAGCCTACTACTTAATATGCGTGATTCATACAACACAAGCCGATAAGGAAAGGATATATGTGTGTGTGTGTGTGTGTGTGTGTGTGTGTATGTGTGGATGCGTTCCCACCTGTATTCATCACCCGGTAGGTACGCATCTCCCTTTTTCTACAATCCACAACGAGCAAAAGCTACCCAGCATTTCCTTTAGACCTGTAATTTCTCTCTCAATCTTGTTGAGTTAATTTTCAGTTTAGGTCTTTGTTACCGTGAACTCTGTTCCGCTTACCATTCCGGTAAAGGTGATCTTTTCGTTTTAGTGCCCGTTTTATAAAACGACAACTCATCGCCTCCTAAATTTCTGTCAACCATCCGCGTGTATCGGTAAGGCATTTTATAAGGTAAACTTCCGGTGATCTACGCTAATGCCACACCGAACTAATAAGTTATACGCCGAGGGTGATAATGGACCACTAAAGGCCATAACAATACAAGAAAGTCTGAGATTCTGCTCAAATGTTTTTGGTAACTTAAGGATGGTTTATTTGAGAAAAAATTTGTACTTCCGCTGCAGTTTTCAAAAGTATCCTATCTTTTATAGCGTTCAGAAATATAAAAATACAACAATTTTAAACCGTAAAAATGTTTAAACTGCCAAGTTAGTTGACAATTAGATGCGAGTACTTAAAGACCAATTGATTAGGCGCTACAGCTTTGATGCGTCAAATGTTAAAATACTTGCATATACAATTACTATATTTCGGAACAGTGGCACGTGATGTACGTATGTGATCTGCGAGCAGCCGAGTCGCGTCAACTAATGCGCTGCATCGGACATTGGAGTCTCTAGATTTTTTATCCACCCAGTTGAGAATAGTACGAGAAGTATATAGGGTACTGGTAGGCGAAGTTTCTGAAATTATCAAGTAACCAGTACGGGTGAGTTCTTGGCTGAAGGCGAACCGCCTGAAGAACGAAAAGTACGACGAAAGTGAAAGGAAGAACTTGGTTGGGGGAAGCACCCCGACCTAGCCTAACTCGTGGCGTGGAACATAGGTAACAGGTTCGCGAGGGTTTTATTAGAGCTTCCAAGAACATGGGAAACAGGATCTGTTCTCAACTTGGATCCAACAAGCGTATAAACGCTGAATGGTATATTAAAAGAACTCTAACACTTGCACTACCCAGACAAAACAAGACTAAACAAAAATATTACGAACGATCGTTGCAAAATGCTTTGCAGATCATCGAAATATTTGTTTAATAGGCAGTTTTAGTCATAGCTACTGAAATACTTATAATATAGTAGACAGAAACAGAAGAATTGACAAAAATAATTGACAGTTAAGCTAAGGGCTCAATAAATGTCCTTATTTGCACATTCTGCGTTTTTAAATCTCTTGGTAATAATTATTGAAAAGTCGACATCAACAGATTAATCACTTCAAGAAAAGACCTGATAAATACACTGATCAATTAGATAAGTCGTCGTGTAAGTAATTTATTCCAAAGTATAATATATGTTCAAGATCAAGACGCGCATCTCATCACTAATGGTAATACAACGCATTGGAGACGCGATATCTCTGAGATAATGCCGTAATCATTAGCATGATAAGTTCCGGGCAGATTCTAAGTTACTGGATAACCGGTACCGCTACTTGGATTAAATCGTATAGGTGATTTACGAGCTCTAGTACTGAAATAGAATTAAGACAATATCACAAAGATCCGAGGGCTTTAGCAAATTTTCCATCATTATAGCTGCGTACTGCGAATCAACGTGCGTCATCATGCAAAGATAAAAGACGGGGATGTCGCCAGATATGCAATTATTTGAATTTATGGTGGATGACAAGACTGAAGACAGTATTTTTCGTTAGATTCTCACGTTATGTCGAAGAAAAGGTAAAGTAAGGTTGATGACAAGTTAGGTGCAATATAATCTAATGAGGATATTACACAAGTAGAGATTCGTCTAGACATGCTGATGTCCAGAAACATAATTGTCTTCATTTAGAGTACCCTGATTTGAACAGTAGGAAGTTGCAGTAGTATTTGATTCTGCAATAGAATAAAGAGACACTTACGATCTAGCTATTCATATTTATTACATTTGACATTTAATCTTCGCTGTGCTCAATATTTACGTTCTGAACATCATTCTCTCTACACTTTTGATCGTAAAAGTCAGGCCACTGAACACAATTATTAATATGCAACTTATTAGTAATTATAAATAATTGTAGAACCGCAGGCTCTACCTAGAAAATTTACATCTCACGCCATAAAATCAGTTCAATTAATTGCGTTTCAATTTACCTTATTCCTGTAACTAACGTCACGCTGAGATTTAAATCACTTGATTGGAAATACGGAAAAGTAAGGCTTGAAGGTAACAAGATGCTAAAAGAAACAGTGCGTGTCCGAATTTGGTTGTACGGAGACAACGCCCTGATCGGCAAAGATTCGGAGAAGCTGAGAAATTGAAAGCAGATGTATTTTTAGTTTGGCTCTTTCGATAAAAGGACACAATAACAGGCAAATAAAAAAAATTTTTTGAAGTCGGTTACAAATGGAAGAGTAAAAGTTCAAAATGGAGGAAGACATGATTTATAAAAAATAGTTATAATGTCACAGTTAATTCCATATTTTAAACAAAAATTTCATCCATTTAAATTAGATTAAAATCCAAATTAAAAATCTTATTTAACGTCCGATAGACAGAAGTTTGGTATTCCCATAGATTCAGTCATTTCTCCGATTTTAGCAGAAACGGTGATGGCAGATTTAGAGGTTTTTGCTTTTAAGAAATTAGATTTTGTTTTGTCTTTTTATTTCCGGTATGTCGACGATACCTTATTGTGTTTCCTTTGGAAAGGATGCAGATGGTCATTGATGCTTTTAATATTTTTCATCCAAAACTTGAATGTACTCATGAAATAGAGCAGAATAATAGAATTAGTTTTTTGGACATAGAAGTGATTAAGGGTCGGGATGATAATATTATTACCAATTGGTATAGGAAAAGTACATATTCAGGCAAGATTTTAAATTTATTTTCTCCTCATCCTCATAAAAACAAAATTGCAGTAATTAAGAATTTAGTTGACAGAGCTCTAGGTTTGTCCTCCTTTTCATTTCTCACAAGAAATTTGAATATTGTTAAGAAAGTCCTTTTTCTGAATCATTACCCACAAAAGTTAATTGAGAGACGTATTGAAATTAGAATTCAACAAATCAAAAACAAACAATGTAATACTTTGCGCGCAGGTAATCAGAAAGAGTTACAGGAATATATTTCATTTAATACTCTTGTTCTTCCGGTTTTTGGTCAAATTTCTAAAACTATTGAACTTACGTGAAAAAGTTCAAAATTCATATTATTTTTCGTTTACCATTGATAATGGATTCAGTGATTAATTTTTGTAAAGATTGACAGACTGGCGGACTTTTTAATACTAGGATAGAGAAACAGAAAAGTGATGTTCGTTTTGGAAGCTGTTATAAGAGTCTTCTTGCCAGGCATACAAGGAAATTTGTTAATGTTTATCATGAGTTTGATTGGGATAATTTAAAAATTTTGCATGGTAAAAGTAATGAGGAAGAGAGAGAATTCATGGAAATGCTTTATATTAAAAAACAAAAAGAGTGATCGATTAATTTAAGAACCGATTTGGATACATTAAACAAAAGATATGCTAATATGATTAATTACATTTAACGGTGAGGTTCCATGAATCTTGTTTTTCTTTTACTTTCTATACTTCGGATTTATTTATGACAGATATTTCTAGTGTGTTTACAACAGATTGACCTACTGGCTATTGTTTTGACTTTTCTTCGCTTGATAAGAGTGCTGTATGAGTACCGAAACGTTAGTAACATAATTTTATTTCTTATTTTCAAAGTTCTTGTATTGTGATTTGATAATAATAAAAATAAAAAAGAGGAAAGAAGGAAAAAGAGAAGGAAGGGAATGTGGTTGGTGGCCTTCTCATTTTTCTTTCCCCTTTTTTATTTTTGCCTGGAGCATTTGTTGTTTGTTCGTTGTGGTTCAAATTTGGTGGTTGGATTCTTGTTTTTTACAGGAATTTTCATCAATATTTTGAACAATTATTAGGGAGCGGACTAGATAAGGTATGAACTTGATTACACATCGACTACGAAGGGATAACCACTGTGAGCATAAATATTTAAATACCAAATGCAACTTCGCAATGTCTAGACATTTACACTGTAAACTTCGTTCTGTAAATTCAAATACACTGTTCGCAGTGGTTTTCCTTTCGGAGACGATTCGTCGCCATATCCATACCTAATCTAGTCCACTTTCTATCATTATGATTAGAACTATACAAATTATAACTTTATAGCTGAGACACATGACTTCCAATAAATAGTTGGCATTTTTTTAAACTGCGACTAATAAATTAGTATTTTTTTAAATCTATGCTCTCTGAATCTGAATCAGTGGAATGACACTGATTTTCAGTGAGATTTCACTGATTGAAATAAATGGAAAACGGTCACTGACCATCGGTGAAAAGTTACTCATTCATTCAGTGAAATAAATACTTTTGAGAGTTGGCAGCACTGCACAATGTCAATTTAGCAGAGATAATAAAATAATATTTTAGTAGATTGAATCAAACAATCAAAATAAAAACTTAAAACCGATAAATATGATCAAATATTAAAAAAGGTGAAAACTTTCGATGCTTTTAAATTACAACTAACCGTAACTATCACTTTACGTTGAGTAAGTACTTTTTAGACTGATTAGTGAATAAATACGAAATCACTGATTAATCAGTGAAATGTCTATGTACTGTTTCAATTAGTGAATTATTCACTGATTAATATTTAGAGAGTGTATGAAAATCACAAATAATATATTTCACTTCGTACTTTGCCGGTAACATATATAATAATGCGGACTTTAATAAAAATAAAATGTAATATATAAAAAAATCGAAATTCGTGTGCGTTTCTTTCTACCCTACGGTGTACAAAATTTCGAACATGCCGCCCGTTAATTCTAGCTTGAGAATGGAAGAGAACTTGGAAATTTGTTACAATAATATCCTCCAAATAATCTGCATTCAACCTGCCTACTTTCGCAGCGGTTGACGCGACAAAAAGATAAGCGTAATTAAATTCCAATTAAAATTAACGAGGAAAGTGGGGGTTCTCTAACAAAGCGTACTTAAAATTCCGATCTGCGCGTCAAGCTGTCTGGCAAGATCGGATCTAGCATTGGTTGTTAGGTGGCGTACATTCTACAGAAATAACTTGCTTGAAAAAAGCTTCTTTATCCAGACAGAAGATCACAAATGTACGATAGGCGAAGGTTGTCGCGATTTATTGGTGCAAAGACTGTAGAAGTATCGGCCTTTTAAAGGGGAGAAAGAAATCAACCAAGAACCTTGCAATCGAGATGTTAAAAAGCTGTCACTTGATTTAGACGCATGATATTTGCGTATGAACGAAGATTTGAAGAATACTTTTTTTAAAGATGTAGTTGGAACACCTGCAGCTAAAAATGCTATATATTGTGTTATTGATTTACCCTGTTATGCCATTTCTGAGAAATTAATTAGCTTTTTTCCACAACAAATGAGCAGTTTAATTACATGCACGTGGACACAAGTGATTTCAAAGTGATTATAAAAAGCTGAAAAACACTCTGAAATAACAGATGTTCGGTTTTTACAGGGATCCATTAAACAAAAATTTATAGCAATTTTTAGTAGCGTGGTTACGTTTCATTATTATAATTGCAAATGGTATAGGAAAAACGGACATTTTTCTTAAGATTTTTTTTACAGTATGTATAATATGGTGGATTTACAACAAATCTTATACTTCTTTACTTTCTTACTTCGAGTTACATAACTGACATTAAGGAGGCGTGTGCTTGTTTTTTTTATCACTCAAAGAATCAATTAGGCTAACGGAATAGGGAAAAACTATTTCTGGAAAAAGTGAATATGCTGGAAACCTGAAGAATGAGTAATAAGATTTTTGACTATTTTTTCGCGCATGTGTTGAATACATTCTATTTTAAAACATGTTAAACTATTGAGTTTGTAAAGTTTAGAGGTAATTATTATTTTTCAAATGGAATAATTGCGAAACCCAACCGCTCATTTATAATGTCAAGGAGAATAAAAAAATGAATTTTCATTCAAACATTAAAATTTTTAGATATCTAAAAGAAGGTTATAAAAGCATGAAAAATCGGTACCCGCTCATATTAGACTGAAATTTATCTCAAATTTTCATCCTAAGGTAGCAAAAAATGACAAGGAATATTACCTTCAGATTGCATTTTTTTAAAGTTATGGAGGCGAAACGAAAAATAAAAAAAAAGTTTTCGAAAACCGCTTGATCAATTTTTATGAACAAATTATGAGCTGTGAACACGAAGAAAAGCGAAAAAAAAGAATTTTTGTGAAGCTAAACTGTTATAAATTATTACATTACAGATTATTATGGCACTAGTGATTATTGCTGGAGTACAGGTACCCTTTCTAAACTGTTAAGTTTGTATTCCTAGATCACATCATTCCTAAAAGGCACCTTATTTAGTAAATCCTAGTTAAAATATGTAACTGTGTGTACTGTATAGTTAATATCAGAGTCGAAATAAGATGCACCGTGCAATGTTATCTATGCGACGCGCTTAGAGACGCTGTTATTAGCAAATAACGTTGAGTCTGCGAGCAAGTTCGCGCCATTGTCGACTGCACCTGTCTGCATCGTATTTGTGTTTTTATTTGGTGTATAAGATTTCCACATTTTTTTCTAATACCTTCTTACAGAATTGGCTCAATGATTTCGCTTAGAGCTGATTTTTAGTAAAACGACAATATGCTTCTTGATGTAAGTATTGTTTATACATTTTTTAAATGAAGGGTTGTAGTACAAAACTAGATAACTGAACTTTTACCAGACATAAGCTTTTTGAATTAATAATTCTTAATAATCAAGTATCTTTTTTTAAACTTTTTGTGACATTATTCCTTTTCTTAAAAGTTTTTAAATGCGGTAAAATAATACTATACTTCTTTTTTCAAAGAAAAGTGCGATATCGCCACAATAAATCTTTATTTTCTCGGAACAGAATATGTTCTTTCTATGAAAGCTCTTTTCTTTTTGTTTAGCCTCCACATATTCGGGAGCAAGTTTTTATTATATAAAAAAAATTTGTAATAGATATTTAGTCGCTATCGTAAAACGATTTTTAAACCCCATGAATTTAGAACTGCCAAATTCTTCAGTGATTTCCTCGGAATTGGGTACTTTTTCTCATCAAAGTTATTTTCTACTAATTTAGCAATTTAATATCTCTGGAGTAAGTCTTTATTTTTAGTTCAAAAACACTTCAGTTCGGAAGTAAACTTCTGTTTTTATCTTTAAATGGCGATTTCGATTTTACAGAACCTTATTTCGTTATTCTGACAAATTTTTATTTGGTGGGTTATCTAATTATATATACGGCAACCCTTTAAATATTATTCCAGGAATAAAAATTGAAAAATTATTTTTAAAAATACAGTTTACTTCACTTACTTATGTTTGTAATTTATTATAATATTATATAATTTATTATATTATATAATGTGCATTTTTATATTTTATAAAAATGTACAAATAATTACTAGCTTTTAGCAACATTTTATTAAAGTAACATTATTTCAATTTTTTCACTTTTAAAGACTTATTTTTTCTAATCTCAGCTAGCCTTCTATTTAATATTCAAAGTCAATTTTAAGGTTAGAATATTAATTTCAGGTTTAAGTATTGTTATCTAGAACCATTTTTTAACTAGAATGTTGAAATAAATTATTTGTAGTAGGTGCTTTTGTTTTTACTTTCAAATTTCTACTAAATAAGATTAGTAGAACTATAATAATTAGATTATTTTTTTATGCTGGAAAATTTTATTAAAATTATAGTATTTTTTGCTTATAATACATGTTAAAGTAATAAATCCTTAAAATCGTTGACTTTACAATTTTAATAGAAATCACAAATTAAATGAATACTTAAATTAAACATTTAACAATTAAAATTTAAATCAGTTAAATTAAAATATTATGCCTATTCATATAAAATGTGTAAAACAAAAAAATATATTTCTTAGGTTTAGATTGTTTAGGAAGGTTTGAACCCTCAGCGGGTGCGAAACCTTTGCGAAGGCAATGCCTTCACCGTAGATGTAGATGACACAAACTGATTCAACTAACGCGCCGGAAGCGTTAGTTGTGTCTGAGGTTTATTTATTCATTCAAATAAACTGGAAATGTTTCTTAAAGTTTTGTAATTTCTTAAAATGCTATTTGTTTAAATAAAACTCATATTTTCATTGTTTGTAGAAAATAGAAGCCAGTAGTCACTAAAAAATGCGCTCGACTCTCGGAAACAACTAGAACCATTATTCTTGTGCACCATTCCAATCAGTTCGAGAAAAAAGTTAATCTAGGAGATGTAGAGATTATTGTGTGAAATGATGGCCGTTGCACGTCAAAAAAACCACGTTGAAAAAAAATTCTCAAAAAACTCAAAAACAATGTTTTACCTATTATTTTGGCCATATAATTCGCTTGACTTTTTTATCGGTCTTTACAAAATATATTTTTTTCATAAAAATCATTCAAGCAGTGTTCGAGCCAAACCACTTTTTTATTTTTATTTAAACCTCCATAACTTCCAAAAAATGCAATTTGCAAATTAAAACGCTCAAAAATATTTGACAACATTTTTAGCCTGATCCGAGGAAGCCCGATTTGCCATTATCTCTTTAAATAAGTTATCATTTTTTCAAGCCAATAACTCTTGTTTGCTTATGCTTTATCAAACTTCTGTATTAAAACTACAAGTAACTACAAAAAAACAAAGCAAGTTAATAAGGATAAGTTTGCTTATTTTTAGATATTTCTAGACAAGCAAAAAAAATTCAATTTTAAAATGCTTCAAAAATAAGCTAGGAGTTTTCTTTCCTTTTTTTAAATCACTGAATACTAAAAATGTTCTATTTCTTTTGTATGCAAGACGAGATGTTCTCTACTCCAAACTATTTAGAAGATTATATCTTCTCAGAAAAAAGTGATCGATTATCTAGTCTAGTCCATAGACATATGTAAAAAAACTTCGACACGTATGATTAATCTATGTAAACCAGGTTATTCACTAACAAATATAAAACATGTTCCGCTGTTGAAATTTCCTGAACGTTTTCTTAATCTTTTCAAGATTTCCAGGCAATGAACAGTAATGTTTATTTACAATACTTATAGCTTATGCACTATATGTAATAATTTAAATTCCTATGCTGAACCACGCACACAAATCTTTTCTATCTGCGCTGTATTATATGATAAAAAAGAAATGATTTACGAGCTATTATTCGAGCCATAGCCCTTTAATTTACAGGCGGCTCAACAAAAGCACGTCTACAAAAGTACTCGAAGTCAATTTTAATTTTTAAAGTGAGCACAAAGTGAATATTGAGAGGCAGATAAAATTGAAAAAAATCGAACTCTGCATAATATAATAAACATAAAATCTTGATTATAGATACACGTACTCAATTATAATAACGAAAAAATATGACATGGAGATCATTTTCTCATCTGACTACTCAAAATTCAATATTCTCATTGTGTGGCCTCAAAATAATTCTTATATGAAGTAACTCAAATACTTTTTAGTTCGATGCAGAATGATATTATGGATATTCTCAGTATAGAGTCCAGCTCAAGATTACTCACTCATTGACATGATTTACGAAATTAGTAGAATAAGGTCCATTGATAAATATAACAAATTTAAAAAAGTCGAATCGCATGTTAAATAAAGAAAATATTCGAAGTTACAATTGATTATTTAAATATAGTTATTTACAAATTTGTATTTTTCCTTCCATAAGAAACAAAAATCCAAAACCAAATAACATTTTGTAAAATCGCAATCACCATTTAAAGATAAAAAAAAACTTCGTTCCCGAGCTGAGGTATTTGTAATGTAAAATTAACCATATTTGATTTTTAAAAAATACAGTTTCGGGAAACAGAATGTGGATCTTTATAATCTCAAAATGACAGGAATCTAAAACTGAAACAGACTAGGTTACGAAAAACGATAAAAAGTGCAATTTTTCAGTTAAAACAAAAAATAAACACTCACTTCTGATATGCAGAGTTTCTAAATTGCGACATGATGAGATTGATTAGAAAAAGTTAATCAATTCCAAGTAAATATTTCAAGAATTTGGACGTTCAAATCTCATGGAATTGGAAGTCATCTTTGGATAGCGACTAAAAGTTGATTTAAAAATTTTTTTACATAATAAGACTTTCACCGGAGGTATGGGGAAGCCAAATAAAAATAAAAAAGTTTGCATGCAAAAAAATGATTGTGTTCCCGAAAAATAAAGATTTAGTATCACGTTCTCACACTGTGACACACGATTTTTCGCTAAAAGATGCATCAAGAGAAGAAAGCACAAAAAAAACTAAAGTTAAATTTTGCTGCATGTAAAATTTCCTGCTGTTAAAGATTACATGCTATTTGGCGAGTTTATCCTACGATAGAATAAAAACTATCGTCTACTACGGCGTCCTGAGCAGAAATGGGAAATAGGAAAAGTATGAGTGAATTCGAGCTATAAATGAGGACAACAGATTTAAAAAAAACACAGAAAAAACAAAAGTTAATAATTGTTGAAGTTAAGTCTTGGAACGGTTAAAAATTAAACATATTTTGTCGAAAGATTCAACGAGGTTAGGAGAATAATTCTGATCTCATCTACTGAATCACGCAGAAGTGAGAGAACTTCAGTAAAACATGTAGAATCAGCAACATAAAACACAAACAAAACATTGTTCTTGATTGAATCTCCTCCAAAATAGATTAGACTATAGTAGATGAATTAGACCTTATTAATACAACTAAGCAAAAAGAAACTGAAGATGGGAATCCCGACTTAACTCCAATTTAATGAAGTTAAACGACGGTAGAAAACGCTGTCGTCGTAATCCTCGCTACATTTCGAATAAAAATGGAGCGAATATAAGGCGAAAGATTATCCACGTTTACCTTTCGCTTTTTCTTTGAGGTATATGCTTATTTATAAATAAATAATAATAAGAAATATAATTTCTGATTTCACGGCAAAAAGTTAGGCAAAAAACCCTCATAAAAGTGGCTTTTTGTAGAAAATGGAAATTTAAGATTTCAGGTTGGAATTTAATTGATACTTTTCTGCTGAAAAAAGTGGACAAATAGGTTTATTTAAGAGCTTTTTCTTTTAGAAAAGAAGGGTTCTACTATTTTATTGCATTGAAAAATTTTTATGAAGAGAAATATGGTCATAAAAAGGTTAAAAAAAGGTATGAATTTAGGAAATTAAAAAAAAAATGGGATGCAAGTTCAAAAGTCAGCTATCTGGTTTAGAATCACAAATATTTTTATTTTACTATAAGATTTTTGGAGAATTTTTTATATAAAAAACCCATGTTCGGAAAAGTACTGTTTATCTAGTTCCGTACTGCAATCCTTGAATTCCACTCATAACGTTTTCATGCACGGAAAAAAATAGCTGAACGAATGATATTTCTCCTTAATTAGGCCACAAATACCTTTGAAAACGAACCAACGATATTAGTAAAATTTTAAAAATAGAGATTTGCAGTAACAATTTATTTAAACTATTAGTATTGAGGAATTAATTATTTTAATAATTGAAACAAAGATATTATATAGCTGACATAAAAATGTTAAGGTTGGTAAATAATTAATATTACAGTTTACGATTAAATTTTTACATACGTTTTAGTTTTGTTGATTTGATATTTTAGTATTTTTTGTTTTGTTTGAACTGTAAGTTTCTTTCGTGTGGTAATTATCTTATTTCTGAATAAGAACGACACATCTTATTTCGACTCTAATCTTAAATATATACAGAAATATATTTTAAGGAGAATTTACTAAATAAGGTGCCTTTTACAAAAGGTACTTTATTGAAATGAATCACAGTAATATCTATATCACATTTAATTTAATTAGTCTATGAAACAGTTATTTATAAATATAGGAATGATGCAATTTTGTAATAGCTACTTAACACTTTAAAGGGTATCTGTACTCGAGCAACAATCACTAGTACCATAATAATCTGTAATGTAATACAGCACTCGTCATACAAATTATTTTTCCATTTTTCTCCGTGTATGTGTACAACGGTACAGTGGGGTGGATCAAACCAAAAAATTTTAAAATTCGAAATTTATACATATATAACGCAAAAAAGTGGCGGACAACTTGGTTAGCTTGCGCTTGGAAAAGGGCTTGTTTATTATACAAATACTTGATTCACATATAAAATGATCCATATGCACACTTGATGCTGAGATGAAAGCGACAGCATCATTGACTTTGTTGTTGCGGATGAGGGACTGATAGAGATAGTAAGAGAAGAAATGTTGTATGTTTTAACAGGTCGCTCTAAACAAAACATACAACAATTATAAGAAAATGTTAAAAAAAAGTATGGGTAAAAATTCCAACATATA
>JAAAKG020126642.1:0-14853 GCA_010014905.2 Druon quercuslanigerum
GAGTCACGCCTACCCCGAAAGGGAAACGGCTTAATGGTGTAATAATAATAATAATAATAATAATAATAATAATAATAGATTTGATAAAATATTAGCAACAATTCGAGTCTTTCAAATAGATGTTAGAATTTTCAGAAATTTTGAAGAAGTCAAGAAATATTTGATAAATTTTCGGAAAGGTCTCGAATTTATCTTAAAATTTTGATAAATGTTCTAGATTTTCATAGGAATTTTAAGAAAATTTGTTAATTCACTTGAAATCTTTTGAAATTCTTTTAAAGATTCTGATGTTTTATTTTAACCTTAAATTCTTCTAAATATTTCCTGAATTTGCTCGATTTTTTTCTTATTTTTAATCTAACCACATTGAAATATTTTTCTTTAAAATCTTTACACTCTTTTTTAAAACTTTATGAAATCGTTTCATTTTTCAGAATAAAAAATCATTAAAAATTTTCACACGAATTTAACGAATTTATATTTAAAAATTATACAAAGTTTTTCTGAATTTTACTTAAATTCTGCAAAATTAGAATAACTGGCGTCACATCTTTCAGATTTTTCTTTGATCGTTTTATAAATCTTTTAAAATTTTTTGAATTCTATTTAAATAATCTCTTTAAATTAATGTTTTAAATAAAAAAGAAATCATTTTAATTTCTCCTAAGAACATATTTTTTTTTAATTTTCGTTAAACTTTAAAAAATTGAGAAAAAAAATCTTTACAAGTTTAAAATATTTTTAAATCCTTTAAAACATCTAAATATCTCTTAAACTTACGCAATTTCTTTATAAAATTATATAATATGGCAAAAATTCAATTTTTGCTTTAAAATCTCTTACACACGTCTTAGCTATTTTAGGATATAATTAAAAATGTTTTTTAATTTATTTTAATTTTTTCTCAGAACTAATTAAAAAACAATCATTTAAAATTTGCCCACGAATCTTAAGAAAATTTTTTTGATTCTCTTGGCACCCTGCAAACTTCAGTTCACCTAAACTTTTTTTAAATTCTGAAAAATTAAAAAAATGGTCTTAAAGGCTTTAATATTCTTTTCCCCGCATTTTGAAAACTTTAAAACCTACATTTATTTTTATTTAAATAAAAACTAAACCATTTAAAATTTGCCCATGAATCTTGAAAAAACTCCTCAAATCTCCTTAAAACTCCTTAAACTCCTTGATTCTTAAAGAACTTCTAGTAAGAAGGTTTAAAACTTACAGTGTGGTAGCGAAATGTTAAGAACAGAATTATTTCTTATTTTTAAATAATTATTTACAATTTAAATGCTCCTTGCTATCAATAATATTTTACCTTAAAAATTAAATTAGATTAGATTTTTAATTTTTATATAGATGCTCCTATCTCTATTTTTAATCAGTTCAGTTGGGCTGTAATCTACAATATTTAACCAATTCGTCTCAAAAATATCACCATAAATTGACCATATTAATTTTTAGCGCTAGTTTTCAGGAAATTATGCTTCATTAATTACTTTTAGAGTTATTTCATTTTTTATGTCAAAATTAAACTGAATTTTTGCCAGATCATTCGGAATTCATAAAAAAAAACATTAGAATTTAACTTCTGTTATACATTTCCGTTTTATGTAATTCAGATGACCTGGAGCTTACCCTATTAAACCGATTTGTGAAACATTTGCAACATGAAGCCCTTGGATGAAGTTTTATGAAAATGAAAAATAGAAAAAAATATTTATAATTACATTTTCAATTACCATATCAATATCAATACTAATTACATGCAATATATCGTACTACAAGTATTTCATTGATTGAAAATAATTATTAAAAATACTGAAATTACTCCGAAAAGATCTACGATCAAAGTTAGAAAAGTAATTTTAGAAGAAATTTTTTTCATGACGGAATTTTTAGCATGCTAGATGTTTTCAATGATACATCAGAACCGCGTTTCAGTAATCGTCGGTTTATTAATTCCTAGAACTGCTGGCTCTTGCAGTTGCTCAGGGGGCAGGCCGAGAGCGGTTGCCCCTGTTGCCTCGGAAGAGCCGCAGTGCGCGAGTACTCAGTCGAGTATATTGCGCAGTATTATGCATTGCAACTAGAACCGATTCAGATGGTCCTTGATGTTTACGTTTCGATTCCTTTGATTTAGTTGCAAGTCAAGTATGAGGCAACCCCCGAGATTTTAACTAAACCGAGAGTCGGGTCTATTTTATAAACTCGAATTAGTACTCAGTACGTAAATCCGAGAGGAACGAAAAGAAAAAAATTATTATTCTGAAAGTAATGTTAATTTAAATGAATCTGGATAAAATGAACTTTACAATCTGATATGTAAGATTATAAAAAAAATCTTTTTCCTGAAACTTTCATCTTACCTATTTTACGCATTCCAAGTAACAAGCTGGTTTGATCAAGGAAATAATGCTCGTCACGTTATAGAATAATTAGCTGCCACCCCGCCCATCAAACTCTTCTTGTTCGACATCTTCTGTGCTATCCGTTCCCTTCTTATGGTTATCTTCGGGTATGTATACTAGGGTGGTTAAAAAAAGCTTTTTTTATTTTTTCTCAAATGGCACCCCTTAAAAGTGTTTCTTTTGATTTAAAAATTACTCCTGATTTTTGTAAGAGTTAAAAAAATATATGTATGGGTCAACCCAAGTTGGTTTTGTAAATAAAATGTCTACTTAATTTTAAAAATCTTTGTTAGTGTATTTTGACGTTAACATGTACAGCACTTAAAGCTTTACTATTGGCTATTGAATTTTTTTCTTCGACAGACATGCAATATATTCTTTTTACTCAAATACATCTGTCTGATTGTTAACAAACAGAAGCAATTTTACGAGAAAAAAAACCTTTTTTGGACCACCTTAATATGTACAGTGGGTAACAAGTAACCAAATAATAAAATTTATTAAGCACTTTTTATGTACACTGGCGATGTTAATTAATCTGATACTTTTTTAGTAGTTTAATTGCTGTCAGAAGGTGATTAAAGGGTCAAGTGTTGAATACAAAATACTTTAAAATATAAACTTCAAGATATCTTTTTTTATATTCATGACAATTTGAAGAAATATTTTAACAGAGAATGTTCAAGATTCATATGAATTTAGTATGGACAAGGAGAAATTCAAAGATCCCCCGAAAATAAAAACCATCGAAAGGTCAATCAATCACACCACCGGTACAAAGCGTCACCTGCAAAAAGAACACCCGACTGAATTTAAAGGAACTTACCCTCTAATGGGCACATTTCAAACAGTTATTAAAAATTTTTATTATTTATTTTATGATTTCTGCGTTTGAAAAATTTTAAGACCAACCCTTGGTTTTATGATATCCCATGCAACGCAGACTGCAGTATTTATTATCCTGCCTCTGGCTTTTTATCTAGCAATAAAATAAAATATAAATTTTTTTTATTAATCCTTTCCGTTAGTTTTTTCACAGTTCAGATGCAAGTCCTACTTTTTAAATTATTTATAACGGTTCAGAAAATTGCGTGATAATGTTTGTAAGCTTCGAACAAAAAGTATTTCACAAAAAACTGGTCGATTGGGGAGCAAAGAATATTTATCTCTGAACTTTTTTTATGATGAAGAGGCTCAAGAGTGTCTAAAACATCATTCAGTTTAGACCGGAGGTCTTTGGTCTTCAATAGAGTTTATAATAAAATTACTGGTATTTTTGTTAATGACAAGAGTGCCTGGTGGAATGGTCTTATTTGATGACTTTTGATTACAAAAATAAACACATTATGTTTTTGGGACACTGAAAACGGTAATGAAAACAATTATCTGACAAATGATGAAGCCGATTGCAGTGAAATTTTTACCAACATTGAAGCCAGACCTGTTTTATCTCCAGATTAGAAACATAATCTATTTGGGGACAGACATGCAACAATTAATTTTTTTTTGTCCAAATAATATGACTCTAGAAAGATTCATCACTCATCATCTCTGATTATGAATTGATCATAATGCAAAAAATATACAAGCACTTGCGACACGTTAAAGTCTTATTAAGAGCTTTCAGTGGAAGAGAGTACTCAACCTGAATTTGGTTGTTATCGGATTTAATATGCTTCTTGATAAAATAGATAAATTAGCCAAATTACTAGAGAAACTGTATAACTAAATATTCCTTTCGTGCCCTTCTTTGTGCTTAGCAAATCAACCTTTAATTTTATTTATGAAGATTGTAAAAGGTGGCAGTAATTATTATATTTGATAGGCCATTAAACTCTTTTATAGTTTTTTTATGAAGAATATGAAATGAGTAATAACTAAAAAAGTAATAAAATTTATTTGCGACTTTATTACATGGCCATGCTGGCCCGTTAAAGTAATTTTGAAGTAATTGATTCTCAATGTAATAAATTTCAGAAGCAGATAGATAATTAAAAAAAAAATTTCTAGTAATTGGATCGTAGCTATTGTAAGCATTCCAAGTAACGAGATAATTTGATCAAGGGAATAATTCTTATCACGTTATAGACTAATTAGCTCTCACCCCTACGCATCCACCTCTTCTTGTTCTACGTTTTTTAAGTAAGGTGATCAAAAAAAGGCTTTTATATTTGTTCTCAAATGGTTCTCTAATTGTTTCTTCTCTTAAAATGGCTTCTGACGTTTGGCAAAATAAAAAAATATATATTTAAGGCCAGTGATGAGTGTGTCACGTGACCAGATCCCTACCGTACCGTGCCACATAGCAGCTTGTGTAATCCGCGGCATCATCCAGAATTACATTAGCATCAATATGATCTGACAACTGCCGCATAATTTGATATTGTCGCGACAAAAGATAAAATGTTATCAAAAGCTACAATCTGAAAATGAACAGTGAGATATCTCAAACCAATGCTTGACGATCTCACAATTCTTACAAGTCTGGATCTGCGAGTACGCCGTATGAGCAGGCCATACCCTTCGATGCATCGTCTTGGCAATTTGCATATTAGCCAAAGAAACATATTCGAACATATGTTCTAAGTTCTAAAAAGCTGTGAGAATACGTCTCTGAAGATGAAAGCTTGATCAAGTAACAGGAAGATTAATCTGATAGCTCTACATCGAAGGAACGTTACTAATCGTTTTCTGCAGTCATGTCTGTTGTTACACCGATAACGACCGAGAGCTTCCTGCGAGTAAGATACCGAGTTACAGATACTCCTTTCATAACCAACTAAGTACATTCAAAGCGGTTCTTGTACCACAGTATGGAAAGAATATTGGCATCCCCTGTGTTATGCACGGACAAAGGATAGGATAATTATTCACCATCACCTAAAGCTAGATGATCACAATATGCATAAGAAGTCAGTAAGGTCATAATGAAGAGGATAAGCTTTAATTGCGCAATTCATTTGAATATACCAGAATACCAGCGACGCTAAAAAGTAAGGCGTGCAGACTTGAATGCTGCAAATTAATTTACACGATATCGAATTAACTATTGACAAAAAAACCTTTAACAAAGCCATTAACACTGTGAATATGATTAATCAGACACATCTATACAGCAGCTATATAAAACAATGATACCTGGATCCAGAATCATGGGAAACAACTTGTCTGTAGACAATATACAAAACACAGATAATTCTTACAAATTTATTTATTAGCTGGTGACCCAACACAAATCGCAGACAAGACATTTCTATACTATTGCAGAAAAGTAGTAAGTTCAGGCAGCAAAGAAGAATCGAAACTCAATCAAGATCATACTGGACATAATTTGCAAGCACAAAGATTAACATGCTCTCGTGAGGAAAATATCGCAAAGAGATCATGAATGAAACAGTTTGAACAGATGACTCGTCAATCAATTTATAACAAAAGGAAATCCGCGACAAATAGTCAAACACCCAATCGAGCAGTCCATCCCTAAACAGAAATTAGACGAAGAAGTCATTATTATATCACCGTACTCGAGTTGTAAATTTCAGCATCAATAAATAAAATAATTCAAAACTCGATCAGTAGATGTACTCAACTAGAACGTTAACAAATACCAGTGCTTTAAGAAGATAATGATGCAGAGAACACACAAGTGACACCATTCAGACAACTCGAGTTCTTCCAAATATGTCTTATCAGTAGGGCTGATGCGCGTGAAAACTAATCAAGCTTGAAAATAAACTCCTAGAATTGCTAAAAACTAGCTTGTTCATGACTATGTGCCTATGCGCGCACTTAGAAAATACTCCAGAGATTCTACAAATCTACACAACTACATGAAACTAAATCAATCAAGAAAATTTCTATTTCCAAATTATATAGTTAATTAGAAATAGTGAGATTATTATAAATCATTCCAGAAATTAATATACGGTCTGTTTCATTGCAATTCAGGTGTCATTCTGCGGCTAAATACTCGTTTGTTTCAAAAGTTCTTGGATTGATCAGTGACACAGTTGTACTTTCCTCCCATCAATTGAATCTAGGAACAAAGAACGGATATTCACTAAGGACAGTCTTAAAGAACTGAATCCTTTATTATTATTAATGAAAATCTCTTAATTGAAACCTGAAACTTAAAATTTCCCTGAATAGAGACATAGGCTAACAAGCATCAGAAAATTGTTCGTCCCAGGTGACTCTGTGATAAGGACATTGTCCCCGGGAATGATTGCACCCCAGGCGACACTACCGAAACAACAGAGAAACCAGCGTCACCAGATTGTTTTTATTATGAGTAAAACGCTCTCCTAAAATCTGCTTTGCATAATTCATCGTAAATCAATTGGTTATTCAACTTTCAAGTCCTAGCAATGTCACAATCATGGCAAATTCTGCGCACTCAAATAGCACCAGAAAATGCTAGTCAAAGTCATAGTCTTAGCCTCGACTTGTAGCATCTTCTGTTTTTTTTTTTAAACTCTATAAAAAATAATTAAATCTTTTTTTTTTATTAAAACACACTCTGTTCACTATTAAGGATCTGTCAATATATTAATTACTCAACTAAAATATAGAAAAATGTCTTTATTATGGTCCTTCTTAAAACTGTATTTATTTCATTTTGTTTAACGTAATTCACTGAAAAACTCATTTTGAATTTCAGTTATGTTCGCTTTTTTGACAAATGTAAAAACTAGAAAATAATTAAAACTTTTTGTGCACGATAATCTTAGTGTCAACACCGTTTACTGAAATTTCACAGACAAACATCTGAAATATTTGTTTCCACAACTGGGTGCACAACTGGATGAAAAAGCGATTGGGGCTTTTCTGTAATGTCGCTACTATTTTTAAACAAAAAAATTGAATTAAAGGCTGCATTGTAAAATAAATGAATTAGGTTGATATTCATTTTCTGCTAAACCCAATTTATTTTTAATACACTGGAACCACATTTACATCAGGTATCACTTAAATCCGTCCGCACGGATGTCTCTGCTATAACTCTCATTTGTATCCGCTTGGCATCCACCTCGCAGTACCACTCCCAGGAGGATATAAGTGAATGTTTACGTTCTCGGACGACGGATATAAGGCATAAACGCGATTCCAGTGTATTTGCTTAACTAACAGAAATTATAGTTTCTCTTTCCCACGTCTTTCAGCCGCTAAATATTGGCTTCTCAGTCAATAGTGAACGGTTTATTAGCCACTAGTTTGAGGCAAGTCGATCAGAAAAATTTTTGTTTTGACAGTTTGCATTCTTATTTTCTATCAATTTAGACACGCTGTATCTTTTTCTATTCGTTAAAAAAAAAAAATTCGGTTAGAAAACTAAGAACTTTATTGTTTCTTATACAGCTGATATGACAATGTCATTGTTCACCGAAATTCGGTAAGTGTAGCATTTCATCAGCTTGGAAATTATACATTTATTTGCAGATTATTACTGAATGTTATTGATTAAAAATATGAATTTAGGAATCCAATACAAAATTCATATTTTAAACGTACAATTTCATTCTAGTGTAATTTAAAGTTTACGCTAGGAAGTATAGCTGAGGAAGTTAAAATTTATTTTGTCTGATGTCGATAATGACCTGAAGATATGCAAAAAGTGATACATTATCAGACACTGCTCATCTGTCGAGCACAAGTGCCGTCTTGACTGAAATACTGGCCTGGCCATCGAAAATTGAAATCTTGCTGAACTTGGAGAATATTTGCTGACCAGATCTCAGATAGACACTGTTCTACCTCGCTGCATTTCTTTTCAGAAACTTTCCTCCAGGTGTTCGAATATATTTTTGATCAAATCTAAGAAATTTCTGCAGATGCTATAATAAAAATAAGGCATGAAACGATAAAAACATTTTTTGGAATACAATATCCAACGAAAAAGCCAAATATCGAGCCAAAAAAAAGTTTCTTGACCCATTAAGTCCTGACTGGACACATTTTAAAGATTTTTTTCAAAGGCTCTATTAACTATGAAATATGTTACAGAAAAAATCGACAATACCTATTTCCGACGCAAAATTGTCTGGTCTTTCTATTTCTGCAGTTAGAATTTTTAAAAAATGCATATTTAAAAAGATATATTTGTTTATTTTACAAAAAAAAAAAACAAATTGCCAAATGAAAAAATTTTTTAATATGTAATTTTAGGATCGAAATCATCGGTAGATTTTTTTGATTTGTGCATTAAAAGTGTCCATGCACTCTAGCCTTCAAAATGTAGTGGTAGGTTTTTTTTCAAATTAAGCATGGCGGCATCCAATATGGCGACCCAAATAATAAATTTTGTTAATTTTTCCAGTACTTTTTCCTGCACTAATAATTTTTTTTTTTATTTTTGATCAAAATTACTGCAAAATAGTTTTTTGCGTCGCTGATTGAGAATCTGCTATCAGACTTTTTAAATTCAATATGGCGGATCCAATATGACTGCCAAACATTTCAAGAAAATATTCAATTTTCATGAAAATTCGTATAAGGGGGTTTTATGGGTCGTTGATTACGAATCTGCTATCAAATTTTCAAAATTTAAGATGGTGGATCTAATTTGGCTGCCAAAAATTTCAAAAAATTGTTTGACATTATGAATTGGGAGGTTACGGGTCTACTTTCTTAGTCACCATATACTATATGTCGTTGCCCGGATTTCACCAAGAGTAGGTAAACGCAATAAACAAAGGGTTTTCTTTTCTTTTTTCAAATTAAAATTTTTTTGCAATAAAACCTTTCATAATCAATAATCCAAAAACTTAGTATAATATTCTAACTTATTGATTCAGATTCTTAAACTTCAAGTTGGCAGATCCAATATGGCTTTTGAAAATTTCGAAAATTGTTCAATTTTCATAACAAATTTTATCGAGGGGTTTTTAAATTCAAAATGGCGGATCCAATATGGCAGCCAAACATATCAAAAAAATATTCAATTTTCATGAAAATTCATAAAAGGGGGTTTTACGGATGTTTAAAATTCAATATGATGGATTCAATATGGCTGCCAAAAATTTCAAAAAATTGTTCAATTTTCATGAAATTATGAATTGGGAGGTTATGGGTCGCGTTTTTTAGCCGACATATATGGTATTATGTGTCCTTGTCCGGCTTTTACCACGAAGAGATAAATGCAGTAAAGAAGGCCTCTTCTTTTTTTTTAATTTTATCAAATTTAAAAAAATTTTTTATTTTTATTAATTTTTTTGTAATAAAACCTTTTATAATCAATAATCCAAAAACTTAGTATTATATTCCAACTTACTTATGATAAATTGAAAAGCAGGGTGTGCATGAATATACATCACACATCTTATAGATTTTCTGCATCCTTGAACCATATTTTTTCAAATTTGAATATTTTTGTTTTGATTCTACTGCTTAGGAATCTCGTTTTTTTCATTTTAATATCTGCTTGAAAATTGAACCATTTTTTGAAATTTTTGGTAGCTATATTGTATCCGCCATATTGAATTGTCAAAATCTGACAACAGATTCGTAATCAGCAATCCAAAAAGACCCTCTATAAAATTTTGTATGAAAATTGAAACATTTCCGAAAATGTTGGCAGCCATATTAGATCCGCCATCTTGAATTTTGAAAATCTGATGGCAGATTCGTAATCAACGACCCAAAAAACCCACCTATACGAGTTTACATAAAAATTGAAATTTTTTTTAAATTTTTGGCAGCCATATTGGATCCGCCATCTTGAATTTCGAATAGATGTTAGCAGATTCACAATGAGCGATCCAAAACACCATTTTGCACTAATTTTTATTAAAATTGAACAAAAATTGTTAGTGCAGGAAAAAGTACCGTAAAAATATAAAAAAATTTGAATTTAACCCGCCATATTGGATACCGCCATGTTTAATTTTAAAAAACCAACCACGACATTTTGAAGGCTAAAGTACATGGACACTTTTAGTGCACAAATCAAAAAAATATACCAACGATTTCGGTCCTATATACATAAATACATACATGAATAAAAATACATAAATAAAAAGGAAAAAACTCAAATAAGGGACCTCTGAAGCATGACCAATTTTTTATTATTTTTTCTTGAAACATTTGTTGACTAAAAAGGTACAACTTAGTAGAATAATATGGGTGTTTAGATTCGCAAAACATATTTTGTTTGCCTTATCAAATAAATGACCCTAATGCATATTGAAATTTCAAAATTTAGCTTTTGAAGAAATATCCTACATTTTTCTTTAAAAAATATCTTTAAAAATGTCATTAAGAATCAGTAAATGTTCCAGAAGAGTTAGTCAGAATTTTTTAAATTTATAGAAACACGTTTAGAAAGAAAAAAATCCCAATAATTTTTGGTGGAAAGCTAATTCTTTTTAATTGAAGTGTAATTTGGGGGTTGAAAATTGTACTATTTAGTCAAAAATCAACTTTTTTATTGAAATTTCATATTCGCTCGTTAAGAGTTCAATTCTTTTGTTCAAAAGGCGCCTTTTTGAGTTCAAAATGAACTTTTTTTTAAATTCATATTTGCTGGTAGAAAATTTAACTTTTATGAATAAAAGTAGTTTTTTTTGTGTTAAAAATTCAACAATTTGTTTGGTTTAAAAATATTCTGTTTTAGTTATACATTCAATTGTTTTGTTGAAAATTCTTCTTTCTAGTTTGTTGAATCCAACTTTCTTTAAATTAAAGTTGAAATAGTTGAAAGCTGATCTTCTTTGGGAAAAATTAATTTTTTGCTTAGAGATTTATTATTTTAGTTTAAAAATTAACTTCTTTAATTGAGAATTAAACTATTTTTTAATAATTTTGTTTAAACATACATTCTTTTTAACTAAAAATATACCTTTTACTCTTTTTGTTAAAAATGTATATTTTTAGTTGAAAATTTGCCTTCTTTGGTTGAATTCAGATGTTTTGATTAAGAACTCAAATATTTTTTAGTTTAAACTTGATATTTTTAAGTTAAAAATTTAACTATTTAGTCTTAAACTTATCTTCTTCAGGTGAACTCAAATGTTTTTGTATTAAAAATTAAAAGGTTTTTTGTATAAAATATCAACTATTACATTCTTTGTTGAAAATTTGTCTTTTTTGGTAGAAAATTCAACTACTTTCTTAAAACTTGAACTTCTTGGTAAAAATTAATTTTTTTGTTTAAAGATTCATTATTTTAATTTCTAAAGTTATCTTTTTGGTTAAGAATTTAACTTTTTTGTTGAAAATTATTTATGTATGGGTTACACTTTAATTTTTTTACTGAAAAATTTAGTTTTCCCATTTCTGATTTGAGAAGTCTTATTTTTTAGTAAAAAATTCAACAACCTGATTAAAAGTTTAAATCCTTTAATAAAAATCCTTTTTTAAAATTAAACTATGTTTTTATAAAATTCCTCCTTGTTTTCGTGTAAAATTATTTTTTTTTACTGAAAATTGAACTATTTCAGCTTTTTGTGAAAATTTATCTCGGTGAATATTTATCTCTTTTCCTAATTATTTATTTTTATGTGACGTTATGTAAATGTAAAATATACAAAATTTTAACAGAAATATCAATAGAATAATTTTTGAATAAACAATTTAAATTGATTACAAATTTTCTTCGCGTAATATTTCGCTTTTTCCTGTTGTAGACTACTTTAAACCTTTTTATAATGACAGGAAATGTAATTTTTTATGAACATTTAAATATATTCAAGGCGGAGTTCAGAAATTTGATCGTGAATTTTAACAATTTCTTAACATTAAAATTTTTCAAACTTTCGTGTAAGGTTTAGTTTTTAGGTGTTTTATACTATTTTTTCGGGACTTTTGTATTTATAGTTCTTAGAAATTTTAGAACGTATAAACCATATTTTTAAACTTATTGTTTTATATCTATTTTTTAGGATATGAAATATTCAAAAGTCAAAATTCCAATGTTATGTCTTTGGATAAATATTTATCTTTTTTGGTTCAAAATTTTTGTATTTGGCTGAAAATTTAATTATTTTGTTGAATATTCAACAATTTTTTAGAAATTAATTTATATTTTAAGGTCAAAAATTGAACTGCTTTGTAGAAACTTCGACTTTTTTGGTTTAAAAGTTTAACAATTATATTTAATTTTTTTATTGACTAAACAATGTTTCTTGTTTAAAAAATCGTCTTTTTGTTTTTAAACTTCATCTTTTTTGCTAGAAATTTTTTTCTTCTTCAGTTCCATATCCAACTATTTAATTGAAAATTAATCTGAATCCAATATAGGAAGATAAGTATTTGTCTCTCAGTCTAAAATTAAAATTTTTTAAAATATAATAGGTCAATAGACTCGTCTCGAACCAAGGAATCTTTTCCGTTCTTAAATCAACTTTGGAAGTCTTTGGAAGCTACAACCTTCTTCCGGCGATCCGCCCACTTTCGGCAGCACTTTTTAAAGTCACCTTTCGGAATAGCAAACAGCTGCTTCGTCGCATTCTGTTTTATTTCCTCTGCGTCTTGAAATCGTTTTCCTTTTAGAGGATACTTAAACTTGGAAAAAAGCCAAAGATCACAGGAAGCCAGGTCCTGTCTGTATGAGGACTGTCGAAGTTGCGTAAGACCGTGCTTCACCAGAAATTGCCGAATAAGCTGCGATGAATGGGTAGGTGGACTGTAGTGGTGAAGGGCCCAAACCTCACTTTTTCGGAAACCCAAACGGTTTATTCCCAAATATCGGCTCAGCATTTCCGAAACAATAGTTTTTGGAATTTCAAGGTCTTCCTCTGTCACTGATAAACGACATTCTAATCAAAAAATGATCTGTAGAAAATTGTAAGACCTATGTATATGAATAATTTTCCTTGTTAAATATTTTACTGTATCTTGTATAGTCTCTTCATGGCTGACCTGAAACTGAGGTATCAGGTTATGTTGTTCTTATGTATACTCTTTACGATGCCTGTGATTAGCCAGAGCGCCCCACCATGGAGACAGGACGCACCTGCTTGGCCAATCAAGTCGTATTTAAAAAAATCCGGGAGGACTTGATTGGCCAAGCAGGTACGTCCTGTCTCCATGGTGGGGCGCTCTGGCCAATCACAGACATCGTAAAGAGTATACATAAAAACAACATAACCTGATACCTCAGTCTCAGGTCACGAAACGTCGGCAAAATTTGTAGTTTTGTACACGATTGAAACTCGAAATATCTCCTTTACTTTTTTATTGTTGATGTTATTTTTTACGAATATTTCCGCAAGAATCGACAGATAAAAGACTCTTAAAAAAATATTTGCCCTTTGCAAATCGCAGGTTTCTCTAATCATCTATTTTAAAAGAGGAGAGGCAATAAAACTTATTCCCTGGTGTTTTCAGCAAGTGGAGAAATAAACTAAAAATAATGATCGGCCTTGCCTTATCTACTCGAAAGCACAAAAAAAGGAACCATTCAAAGGGTCATACGTTAAGGCCACTGACATGTAGTTGAGAGCGATTTAAAGACGCTGGGAGGTTTCAACCAATCAAAGACTTTCCCTCTGAAGTCGAGTAAAATTCTTGGGTAAGATGAAGCACCCGGAATTCTTGAAGGGGTTTTCGCATCCGAAAATTCTGTGTTTTAGACGAGAGCTTTCAGATTTAACGAAGCGAAATGGGGATGAAAGGTGGTACAGCCTGCAAACTACCCCTCACCCGCGACTACTATTCGACTACCTCTACAGACACTATACTGCCGTGATATTTGAGAAAGCAGGATCCACAAAGAGAATGTGTTTTTTATAGCGTTGGAATAGTAGAAAAAAGAATTTTATGAAAATATTTTTTTTAATGCATATAATTAAAAATAATTTTATAAGATATATTTTTAAAAGGCGATTCGTGTTTTATAAGAAAGTAGAATCTGAAAAAACTGGTACGGATCTGCACGAAGCTGAACATGAAGGCTCGAATACGGCACTTAAAAGTGCGCCTGGTCTAATAAGACATGAAACACTGTAACTTGGATTTAAGCTGTCCGGATTTACTGCGTTCCGAGAACTACTGTCACGGCGCTCCAATCAGCAAGGCTGACATATGTATTTCAATGCATGCGAGAAAAGCATAAAACCATTAATTTAAAACTTGAAACTGTTTCCCAATTTTTACTGGAAATATTTTTTTTAGTAAGAATAAACGTAGAAATAATTATTCTTTCTAAAATTCTCACGAAAGCTAGTACGTGAATGGTGGTAAAATTAAATATTTGGATCGGAATTCCGAGATTTAAAATTGAATTTTCTATTATAATTTATTTTATGTTTTTATTAAATAATTGTTAGCATTAAGGAGTTTTTAATTACTCTAAATTATAGAGAATTGTTATTTCTATGCAATTTTTGTCAAAAGTATGAATGATTTAAATACGTAATTTCTCAGTTATTCATAGTTATTAAAATAAATAATTTAAATAAAATAAATAATAATATATAATATTTTCATTATTAATTAAAGGTTT
>JAAAKG020126664.1:0-14852 GCA_010014905.2 Druon quercuslanigerum
ATCTTCAGGTAATAAATAACATCTGTGCATTTGCACTGAAGTTTTCTATAAAATGCCCGCTAAAAACGTTTTTTTTTTCAATTTTTTCAACATGAAAAATTTTGAATCCACAATTGAAGGGTGTCCAACTGTGAGTTGTTTTAATAGTTCATATTTATGTAAGTACTTATTTCCACCCGTAGGTTGTAAAACTTATGAAAAGTTATTTTCTGGAATTAATGAAACAATGAACAGATTTAGAGATTAATATATTTTCTTCAGGATAATTAGAACTTTTTCAAAATTGACGAATCGTAAAAGTGCTTTTTTGTTTAAGGCAGTATTCTACTTTGAACGCTTGAAAAAAGCTATTTTTGTGATTTTTTTTTGTAGTATAATTAAATATATTAATGTAGTGCTTGTAGATCATAATTAATACACTTCTGAAATCTATTTAAAAAAATCTATTTATTTATTTGATACACTTTTTACGCTTGCAACCTGCAGCTAAAGTCAACTCCTCAAAAAGTAGGAAGGTGTGCGGTGATAATGAAATCTCGATAACGATTGACCAAAAACAGAAAAATCAGATAGTTTTAGATTCAGGACAACTGCAGCAACCCATGGAACTATAATTTTTAATATACATGAGAAAATAACAAAATGACAGAATAAAACAAAAACAAACAAAATTTGTCATTTCTTTCGCTGTTTTTGGCCAAAAAAAATTTGGTTTAAATGAAAATTTTTGAATAATTTTAGTCCCATGGGTTGATATAAGTGTACAAAATATGTGTTCAACATTTTATAAGAATCGGTTTAGTAGTTATCGAGATTTCATTAACACCACACACCTTCCTACTTTTCGAGGAGTTGACTGTAGCTGCAGGTTGCAAGCGTAAAAAGTGTATAAAATAAATAAATAGATTTTTTTTAATAGATTTATGAAGTGTTTTTATTATGCTCTACAAGCACTCCATTAATACATTTAATTATACTACCAAAAAAATTCACAAAAATAGCTTTTTTTCAAGCGTTCAAAGTAGAATACTGCCTTAATATATTTAGCAATTGAGTAATCGATTCTGAATTTTGAACTCACACGTTCTAATATTTTTCTATAATTTTTTGCATGAATGTTTATGTTTGCTTTATTAATCAAAAATGAAATAACAGTTGCAGTAACGCTCAGTGATAGTTAGCTATGCGTATTTGCCGGGTAGAATCTATACGTATCTATAATATAAACATTTTCTCGAAACATCGGCTCTGTGTGCTTCGATACCTTATTAATAAGATGACGTCGCCAGAAATCGGACAAAATTATTTAACCGTTTGGCTTTAAAATTAAATTAATTGCAGAAATAATATTTTTTTACGATTTACTGGGAAAAAATTGTTTGAGCAAATACATTTTTTTAAAGTAATAGATATCCTGAAGATAATATATTCAGGCATTCATGTTAGAAAATGACGTTTCGTAACTGTTACGACTTCACAATTATTTGAGCTATAATTAAAAACCCTTCGCTTATAGATCAAAAATTATTCCTGTTGACAAATTAAAAAAAAAAAACGTTTTTAGCATGATTTTGATAGAAAACTTCAGTGTAAATGCACAGGATTTATTTATTTCCTAAAGATTTCCATTATTACTACAAATATAAACCGATGTTCATGAATCTTTTATTTACTTCTTGTGAATATATAAATCTATTAATTCTTTTTATTAAAATTAAATTAATCCATCATTTCGTAATGTCACTTTTTCTAATCGGCCATAATCTCATAAGAATGCAAGAGTCATTCGTTTCGGGTTATTCGACTCGCTCCGGGGTGTCTGCAGACTAGCGTGTGACAAGGGTCCATGGGCACGCTGCGGAAATGACGGATTTCTAACACTGACTGTTACTGCTATTGCTCTTCCGTTTTTTGATTATTAAACAAAATATAAACCTTTCATCGAAAAACCGACTCTATATGCTTCTAGATATAATCACATAGATAAAGTGTGCAAAAAATTGGAGAAAAATATTAAACCGTGTGGATTCAAAATTCAGAAACAAATTACAAATCCTTGTTAAATGTGCAAACCTTCATTGAAAAGCGGAGGATTTATTGTACTCGCTTCGGGGTGTGTGCCGACTGGTGTTTGACAAAGGTCCATTGACACGCTGTGGAAATACATGGGCAGCTAACTCTGAGCATTTTACTGCTATTGTTCTCACGTTTTTTTTATTATCAAACAAATTATGAACATTTTATCAAAAAACGGGCTGCATGTGCTCCTAGATAGGATTACGTAGATGGCGTATGAAAAAAATTGGATAAAAATATTGGAACGTGCTTTATAAATTTGAAAATTATTCTTTATCTTGTTATTAGGAAAAACTTTTTTAATATTGTGAATACATCAGTAATTTATTTATTTGTTTGCATCTTCGAGACACATCGATTGCTTATTTATAGTAGGATTTTGTTAATATTGGGAATATAGCAGTATTGTATTCAATGTCATTGCTCGCGTCTTCAGGGGTTTGGATTGAAAATTTTTTTTTTTGAGAATTCTTCCTTTTGATTTGAAAATTCAATTACTTGGTAGAAAATTCATCCTTTTTGTTAAACATTCCTATTTCTTATTGATTTTTTTAATTGAAAATTTAATTTCCCATTCTGAATAAAAAAGTTATCTCGTTGGATAAAAATTAAAAATGTTTGATTTGAAAAATAATGGCGGTAAAAATTAATTTTTTAACTAAAAATTTAGCTATTTGATTGAAAATTAATTTTTTTTGTAACTTAATATTTTTGGGTTGAAAATTCAACTGTTTTCTACAGAAACTTCGTCTTCGTCTTGAAAATTCAAAATTATGGGAAAAAACTCAACACTTCTGTAGAAGATTCGTTTTTTATTATTAAAAATTAATTTTTTTAACCGAATATTTAAGGATTCAATGTTTGGTTAAAAATTCATCTTTTTACTTTAAAAATCTAACAATTTTGTTAAAAATGTATGTTTTTGATCTTTATCCCGGGAATTGAGTTTAATCATTCAAAATATCTGAATTTTGATGGTTTAATCAAATATTTTATTATATTTTAAAATATCCCGAAGTTCGTTACGATAGATTTCCAGTTTTATTGCTTTAAAAATTTCAGTTTGCTTTCAAAGCCCAGGATTTATAATTATTTTCTATTATTAACTTGCATTCCTGAAATCTTGAGACTAATATCCTCTTTCATTTTAAAATGTTTTTCTATAAATATACCCGCTAATTGAAAACGAAATATTAAAAAAAAATTCCTTTTTCATTTTTATATCTGACCTATTTTAGTAAAATTCCTGCGCATGCGATTTGAAATTTCTCAAATTAGACTTGTACGGCTTCTCTTCAAATGTTACCTATTTCTTGTTGGTTTATTTATAAAAGTATTTATTCAAAGGCCACTATTTTCTACGTTGACATTTATAAATTTTCTGTGCGATGCAAAGTTTTCTGAGATCAAAAATTCAGGAAAAATAATTACAGATTTTCCTTTCGTTTGTAATTCAATTATATTTTCAAAAAAATTCGGATGTTTCAGATCTTTAAATATTCGCAAATTGAATTAAATTTCTATGTTTGGAAACATTTTATTTCATAAATTTATAAGTAACTTATTAAATATTGAAATATTAAAACAGACTATCCTATTTTTGGAAAATCAGGTTTCGGACTCACAATATTATTGACACTAACACACACACACACACACACACAAAATTAAATTTCTACAGAAAGAGATCAATTTTCAAACTAAAAAGATTAATATTCTATACAGCACTTGAATTTTCAAAAAGATAGTTAAATTTGTATATAAAAATGATGAAATTCAAACCAGAAAAAATACGAATTTTTAACTAAAATATGAATCTTCAACCAAAGAAAATGAACTTTTAGGAACGTAGTTCATTTTTCAACCAAGAAAATATGAAATAATATATTTTTTAATCAGATTTCAGCTGTTTTGGAGTTATAATTTAATTACTTGGTTGAAAGGTAAACTCTTTCATTAAAAATTAATTTTTTTGTTGAAGATACATAATTTTAGATAAAACTTCATCTTTTTGGTTAAAAATACTTTTTTTACATTAATTTTTTTAACTGAAAATGTAACTTACAGGCTGTGCAGTAAGATTTTAAATAAACATTATAGCTCATTTTTAATACTTAAAAAATATTATCACATTATTTTGAAACTTTTTTTTACATTTGTGGATTTATTTAATCTATTTTTGATCAACAAAGGGAGACCAAGGTCTGGAAAGTTTACATCTGAAAATAATTTTCAATCTGATTTATTTTGATATCCATTTATAAAATTGATTTATCATCGATCTTGGGAACGTTATCAATTTATTTTTTTTTCTCATAAAATTGATGTTGAAACATAATATTTACTCTACTCATTATACAATATGTAGCTGGGGTAGTGTAAATTACTAATCTATCTGTATGATTATGAATAGTTTAATTTTAAAATTAAAGAAGATAAATTTTTATATAAAACGGGAGTAGTTAAATTTTCATTTTATACAATTAATTTAAAATAAAAAACCAATCTTTCGACTGAAAAGTTTAATTTTGTACCGAATAGTTACATGTTGCACAAAATTGTTGAATCTTAAGCCAGAAAGCTGAATTTTCTACGGAGCAGTTGAATTTTTAACTTCAGAATATGAATTTTCAAAAAAAAAGTTCATTTTTCATAAAAAAGTTCACTTCAAACAAAAATTTCATTTTCAACATATTACATAAATTTTCAACTGAACAGTTTGATCAGTGAATATTCAACTAAAAATGGGAATCTTGAGCGAAAAAAATACATTTTTAAGAAATTAGTGCAACTTTCAATAAAAAAATAATAAAAAATAAAATAATATCAATCAAATTGAAGACTTTTGAACTAATACCAAATCGTTTTGTAAAATTAATTATTATTCACTTGTTAATTCTTAATGTATAGTTCAATTTTAAATATCATTATAGTTTTTATATTTGTTTGATCAACTAAAAAGGTTTTTTATAAAAAAATTTCCGATTTCAAACGCTACTACTTTTTAATTTTGTAAGTCTTTAAAAATGCATTTTAAAATTCTTTAAATGAAAAATATACACTTAAAAATTAAAATCCAAAACACAAAATTTATGAGTGAAAGATTTTTGAATATACACATTGTAAACTGAGTGACATCATAATTGAAAAAAATAAACATTTAAACTGATTAGTTAAAAAATGCTTGAAATCAATCTGGAACTGATTTTTTTCTACAAATTCGTAAAATTCTCGACAAAAAAATAAATTCAGGGCCAATTTTTTTTTTGGTTCAAGATATAAATATTTTGCTGCACGCTCATCTTTTTTGGTTTTTAAAGTTCATCCATTTATGTAAAAAATTTAACTTTTTAGTAACGAATACAATTGCCTGATTAAAAATTAATCTCTTTCAAATGAAAATTTTTTTTCTTAAAAAATCGCATTTGTGGGTGGAAAACTTTCCTTTTTTTTAAATTCGTAGTTTTGGCTCAAAAACTCAGCAATTGGGTACAAAATTTACTTACTTGGTTAAAAATTAATGTATTTTATCGTCATATTGGTTAGAGAATCAATTTTCTAAATAAAAAATTTTGTCTATTGTTGAAATTTCGTATTTGTTAGTTAAATACAACCGTTTTTTATTTTTAATTAAAAAATATTCTTGTATTGAAATATCAACTATCATATTTTTCGTCGAGTATTTATTTTTTAGGTTGAAAATAGAACTTCTTGGTTGAAAGTTGTACTAACATAATTAAATTTAGTAAAAAAAGTCCTGTTTCTTATAAAATAGTAATTTAAAAAAAAATTGACAACTTTGTTTTAACTGAAAGAGATTAATTTTCATTTCGATAGTTACATTTTTATCCAAAAAAGGTGAAATTTTTACAGAAATAGATGAATTTTCAAACCCAAAAAATTAATGTTGAACAAAATAGATTTTTAACCGAAAAAATTGTTAGTCAGAAAATAAAAGAATGTCAATCAAATTGATGAATTTTGAAGAAAATAGAAAAATTTTTAACCGAAAAAGAGGGGAATTAGCAAAAGACTGTGAAGTCTGTGAGAAATAAATAGGATTTTTGATTATTTATACAATAAAGAATAGCATTTTATATAAACCCATTGTTTACTTCTTTATTTCGGACTACGCATTAAAAATTAGTCACATTATTTATATATATTTGTCACTTTTGGTTACTTTTGGACGTTATTTTTTCGAAGAAGTGGTAGTGAGAGGAAGTGAGTGGTGATTAAGGGAAGGCGGAAAAGGGAGTAGAAGTGTCTGGTGGGGAATTAGGGAAAAAAGGTTGGGGGAAGTGAAGAGTGAGAAGGGGTAGGAAAGTATGTGTGTTGGTGAGAGGGGAAATAATGTGTGGGGTACTAGGGAAAGTGAGAGGAGGTAACTATAATAGAAGAAGTAGTGGCTGGGAATGTAGAAGAAATGGTGGAATGGGAATGTCGGATAAGTGAGTGGTGGGAAACTAGGGTAGAAATTAAGGAGGAGAAGTGAGTGTTAATTATGAGAGGTGAAGTGTGGAGGCATTAGAGGAGGGGGATTAGGGACCGTCATGGAAAATGAGGTAGGGGGTTTAAAGGAAGTGAGGGGTGGGAGAATTGTGAGGATAGAAATGCTGTATACAAGTAAGGGATGGTGAGGGTGGAAGTAAGAGAGGTGAGGAGAGGACTGGTAGGGTATTGCGGTTGAGAAAGAGAGGGGAAGTGATGGTTTGGTAGGATAGGTAGGGGAAAGCGGTGTTAACTAGGGAAGTGAGAAAAGGGAGAAGTTAGAGTGGAGAATGTTTTGAAGGGAGAGGAAGCGATGGTTGATGTGTGGGGAAATTTTTAAATTGAAGTCTTAAGTCCGCCCCGTAATTAAAAAATGAAATATTTATTACGAGGCTGTTAAGGAATTTTTAAATTTTGGCAATGGGTGAATCACGTGACTAGTTTAGCATAAGCCCCAAGTTTTCCGAGATTGTGGGTTGTTGCCAACTGAATGTTTCTACCGATAGGTACATCCACATCTCCCAAGATATTTCTAGTGTCCCCAATGTCTTCTTGACTTAGTACAACCTACTCTCGCTGAGAATCGTCTGCTAGTTTCCAATTTCTCTCCTCGAAAAGCTAAAAGAGAAATTGAAAAACTTGTTCGCGAGTGATACTCGTATTTTTGCTTTTATCCAATCACCGGAAATGGGCTTTTCCTGCTCTCCGTGATTTACAACGCGCCACTTGAAAATCAAATAAAAATCCCGTGTTATGTAACTTTCGAGGATTTGAACCAATATCCGGTTTTTAGAAATACTTTATCTTGAAAATAAATTTAAGCTCTGATAAAAATTGATATTACTTAACGCAATTTTAATAAATTGAATTTTATACAATTTCAAAGGCTGGTTCGATTAAATAAATAATTGATATTAATTTTAATGAGGTTGTTCTTGGCGAGATGGAAAAAGTTTTTTTCTTTTGTTAAAGTTTCAAGGACTGAGTGCGGAGTGGATTGATTAAAATTATATTTTTTTAAAAGTTTGTAATGTTTTTTGTTGGGTGAAATTCGAAAATAATGAGTGATAAAAAGATGATAATGAGGGACCGGAAGCGAGTGGAAGTGCCGCGAAGAATGAAAGCGACCTCGGAGGAGTCGAGAAACAGGTCGAGGTCAAGGACCAGTGATGACGTCATACCGAACAAACCCCTTTTCCAGAGGGAGCGTGGCATCTCAGATATGCCGGGAGGCATCGAAAAATGTAGTGCAAATATGTACTTTATTCTGATTTCAATTCGGATTTCAATGAACTGAAATTTAAAAATAGCTCGGCTTAGAAATACAACTACTAAAAATTTTTTTTCGCTTTTATGTTAATATCAGAGAGAAACTTTAATGTATATTTTTCAACTTGAGGGAAAAAATAATTTTTAATACTGAATACAAATTTCAAGTAACTTTTAATTTTGTAATTTTATTTATTTATTTGTTTTCTAAGGTATGTAACTATATTTTTCCTAAAATTGAAGATTTTTAAATGAGAATAATATCAAATTTAAAATCCTTCTCATTTTTCTTTCCTCTTTTTTATTTTTGTTTTAATGAAAAAGAAAGTTCTTTTCTTTTTTTTTTTAGTGGAAGGGAGAAGAGGCAGGTTTTCATTTTCATGAATTCTTTACATTAATATAATTTTCTGAAGATTCTTAAAAAAATTCAGAAAGATTTATGATAATTTTATATATGCAAAATCAAAATTTCAACCAAAAAGTTAATCTTCAACCAAATAGGTAAATTTTCTACTGGAAAAGGCTATTTAAAAAAAAATACATTTTTAACGATGTAGTTTAATTTTCAACAGAGAAGATTAATTTTTTACCAAAAAAGTGGGCGTTAAATTTTTATTTAAGAGACTTAATTTTTGATTTAAAAACACGAATTTTTTATAAAACAGTTGATTTTGTGCCAAGCAGTTAAATTATCTACCAGTTTATTGAATTTTTAAGTCAAAAAGACGAATTTTTGCAAAACAGTTGAATTGTTCTCAATCCGATAATATAAATTTTCAACCAAATAATTAAGTGTTCAGTTAAAAAAATTAATTTTTAACAAAGCAAAAAAAAAGAATTTTCAACTAAAATTTTGAATCTTCAACCGCAAAATGATCTTTTATGGAAGTTAAATCAAGGAGTTGATTTTTCCAATGAAGAAGATGAATATAAATAGTTGTATTTTCAACCAAAAGATAAGCTTTCTACAAAGCAGTTAAATTTTTTACGAAAAAATTAGTTTTTATCCAAATTTTTAACATTTTTCTCAAAATTAAAAAAAAATTAACATTTATAATCCAAAAGTTGAATTGTTAACCAAAAATTTATAAGCTGGCTTTTCAACTTAAAATCATCAGCTTTCAAACAAAAATAGTTAGAATTTCTTATTGGATTCATGAACCGACTGGAATGATGTCTAAAATTGTCTTTAAATCTTTCGGATTCGTTTTTATTAATTTTGGAATTCGATTATAATTATTTAATCCTTTAAATATTTTCTCATTATCATTTTTTCAAAATAAAGAATCATTTAAAAAATTTTAATTATTCTTGATTCTTTTAAAAACTTCGAAATATCTTTTCAAATAATTTAAAGTTTTCCTAACATTTTTTCTAAATCCTGCAAGAATTAAAAAAAATTTCTGATTATTTTTCATTCTATTTTCAAATCTTAATTTTTTTTGTTTTTAAAAAAATAGGAAATTTTAAAAGACTTCAAATAATTTATAACAAAATGTTGATTTTTGAAGACTTCGCAACAAATTGTAGAGGCGTTTTAAGAATTTTTAAAGATTTCACGAGAATTAAAAACTTCATAAAATTTATGGGAAAGTTTTATGTAACTTTCAATTTGAGAAATGAATTCTAAGGGAAACTCGAGAAAGATTTCAAAATCTTTTAAATAATTTTCTAAAATTTCAAAACAGAATATAATTTTTGCAAGTTTAGAGAAATTCAGAAAAAAATCGATTAAGTTTAAAAAAAATGTATAAGTTTTGAAAAGATTGAAGAATAATTTGCAAACAAATAAATATAGTATTTCAAAAAAATTGAAACAGAATATAGAGTTTTGAAGATATTGGACAAAAAATTAAGATACAGTTTTGTTGCATAGTTAAAAATTAAATGAGCTTGAAATCGAAAAATTGGAAAAAATGTTTCTTATTTGTATAATTTAACCAATTTTCTGTTTAGAGCTTCGAGACAAAATAATTGTAATTTGAAATAATGGAAAACTTTTTATTTCTTTAAATATGATCAAATTGTTTAATTTACTCACATTTAAAAAATCCAAGAATTGTGTAACGCTCGATTATTTTTCAATTAATCGCAAAGAATTAAAAATCAGTGACTTTTTGAAGTTTTAATTGGATTATATTTGATTTTGAATTTCCGAAACTTAAAAGGGAAAATAAAGTTTCATTAAATTCCATTTAATTTCGATTTTTCTCGCCTGCATAGTGCAAAGCTTTGAGTTTGCGGTTGAATGTGACTTTTCACGATTTGATTTCAGCCACAAAGCGTGCAATGATATCGGTAGGGGTAGGTGGAAATCGTATAAAACGAGAGAGCGAAAAAGACATGGGTGCTTCCCAAGTCAGTGTAATTGTACCTATCGAAAATTTCGAAAAAATTATAAAATAATAGTTTCAGGTTTTGCAATTTTTTAATTATTACTAAAACAGTTTACAACGAAACTAATTTAACTAATTACTGAAACTTATTTTCTTCAGGGAAGTTATAAAAATAATGAATAAATAAAATTGGTAATCGCAGTGAAGTACAATTTACAAATAAAAACATTTTTTTTTTACTATTTTTTGTCCCACGCGATTTTCAAATTAAGATATAAAAATAATGTTACACTGGAATTCGGATTTACACTGAATTTACACGCCTGGACTGTTTCCAGTTTGAGTGCATAATGTTGCGCGATATACTCCAGTGAGTATTTGCGCACTGCGGCCCTTCCGAGGCGGCCCCCTAGGAAACTGCGAGTCTTAAAATTAAATCCAGGCCGTCCAACGTGAACCCTGAGGGTCGTATGAACGATTTCTGTTTGATTAAGACGCATGACGCAACCTGATGCTTCATGCGCGCTGGGAATGCGGTCTTCGGGCTGTTTGTCACGCTTGATTGAACACATCCTCCCTTTCGGCCCCGCGGGTTTTCTAATCGCGAAACCGTCGCGGAATCAATTCTCGGATCGTAGTAAATCTAGACTAAATATATCCAAGTTCCAGTGTAATAGTAAAGAGTGCGAATGACAATATTTTTGATAAAATACTGTAAATGTGTTTTGAAATCTACCGTTTTCTTATTATGAATTACAACTTTATACGAAAGCAATAATATAATATACAATTATTTATGATTGTAAACCTTTTTTGGTACCCAGTATTTTTTGTTTTGTTTCAAATCACCGATTTCGGGTGAAAAGGTTAACATAACCTATGTAAAACGCCAACATAACCTCAAATTGTTCAGAAATTGTGAAACTTCTTCCCAATATAATTTTTATTAAAGTGAGAATTCCAATGTCTAAAAAAAAGCAGTGTAAATATTTTTTTTATGATATTTTGTATTTAAAATACTTTTAATTTCCCACGAAAACACTATTCTAACAACAAAGATTTCACAGTTGTAAATCTTCTTCGCAGTCCAATGATTTTTGTTTATAAATAGCCGATTTCTGGTGCAAAATGTTCACATAACCTCAAATTGTTCTAAAATTATCAATCTTCTTTGAAATATTTTCCGGTTTTCAATGTAAACCGCTCACTTTACCTACAATTGTGCACAAAATTTTAATCTTTTTTGAAATTTAATGTTTTTTTTTCTTTCTAAAAATACCGATTTCTAATGTAAAACGCCAACAAAACCTAAAAATGTTCACAAAGTGTGAAGCTTCTTTCCAATATAATTTTCTTTAAAGTGAGAATTCTAATTTTTAAAAAAAAATCACTAAAATAGTCCAAAATTTTAAAAACGTTCTCCATCTCTTTCCATTTTTAGTGATTTTTATTTTTAAAAAAGGAAACAATTTTTGACTTTAAATGCTAATGTAAACTAATATTGCTGTAGAATTATGGTATTACTTCGAAATCTAATCATTTTTTAATAAAAATGTCAATTTTCGATGAAAGGCACTTCGATAATCCTAAATTCTTCAGGTTTGTAAATTTTAATTTATGATTACTTAAAGTGGATAAAGTGTATTTTTTTTTAATAATAATTTTTTATTTAAAATACTATTAATTTGCCACGAAAACACCAATGTAACAGAAAATTTTTCACAATTGTAAATCTTCTAAGTCTAATGATTTTTGTTTGAAATGGACGAATTCCGGTGCAAAATGTTCATATAACGTCAAATTGTTAAAAAATGATTAATCTTCTTTAAAAATTATCCAGTTTCCAATAAAAACAATTATTATTGTTGACAATTATTGTGCACAAAATTTTAACCTTTTTTGAAATCTAATAGTTTTTTTCTAAAAATACTGATTTCCAATGTAAAGCGCTAACATAACCTAAAAATGTTAACGACTTGTGAATCTTTTCTTAATACATTTTTTATATTAAAAATACTGCTTTCCAGAAAAAAACACATAAGTTTAACTTGTTAAAAGACTTTACATCTTGCCCAAATGATAATGATTTTTCTTTGAAGAAACCAATTTTTAAAGTAAACGACCACCGTAACCTAAAATTGTTAAAAAATTATAATACTTCTTTGAAATCTCATGCTTTTTTCTTAAAATAATGACGGATGTTTATTTTAAATTACGATTTTTTGTGTATAACACCTACGTATTGCATGAACTTTTAAATATTTTTTTAGCCAACTTCCTATAAAAAACGCTTTTAAAGCCGAAAAACGTAAATTGTTAAAAAAATGTAATCTTTTTAAATCTAATAACTTTTTACTAAAAATACTTATTTCCGGTGTAATACGCTAATGTAACCAAAAATTGCTGAAAATTGAATTTCATTATTTAAAGTTGTTTTATATATTATATTTGAAATTTCAAGAATTAAATATACATATAATGCATTTCAAATAAAAAAAAAATCATTGAAATCTTTATGCGAATCAGAAAACATTTTGCTATTTAAATACTTTTCCGTAGAAATATTTAATTAAATATTTCGTCTCATTTTTTTTCGCCTCGAATCTGTTAATTTAAACAAAACCCATTAAACAAATAATTTTAGGTTATTTTCGCGTTTTTTACTGGGAAGAGATATTTTTATTAAAAAATTATTGGATTTCAAAAATTAAAATATGTTCAACATTTAACGTTTTTCGTGTAGGTTAGCATTATTTACCAGAAATAGACATTTTGAAGCACATATTATTAACTTTTAAATCTTCATAAGTTTTGGACAATTTGAGGTTATGTTAACGGTTTACACAAGAAATTTTTAGGTTATTTTTATGTGTTTCAACTTAATTTGTTATTTTTAAACAAAGTATTCATATGCTGACCGAGTTTTTTGTCATAAATCGAAATTGTTATTAAATATTCTTTAGATTTCAAAGAAGATTCATGAATTTAATTTTTTTTTATTTTTAAATTAATTTTATTAATTTAATTTATTATGTTGTTGTTTTACATCGAATGAAAGAATAAATTATATTACAATCATTGCGAAGTAAAGTCACAATTTTTTAACAATTTTAGGTTATGTTGGTTTTCACGTCGGAAATCGGTAGTTTCAGTAAAAAAAAATCATTAAATTTCATATAATTACAGTTTTGATGGAATATTCACACTGTATAAATATTACATTTTTTGAACTTTTTCAGGTTATGTGTTACTTTTTTTAATGCAGATCGGTTATTAAAAAAAAATTATTTAAATTTCAGAAAATATTCACAATTTGAAATCATTTTCTGTTACGTAGTGTTTTTCGTCGAAAATTGGTATTGTTAATAAAAAAAATCATAAGATTTTTCAGATTATCAGTCATTACATTCACAATCTGTTATTTTCTTACGTTTTTTTACGTTTTTTTTTTACCGGATGTCGCTTTATTCAATCAAAAAGCATTGGATTTGAAAGAAGATAATAAATTGTTGAACAGTATTATTTTAGTATCGCGTTTTCTCCCTGGAAATAGGTATAAATATTTACAATAAAGCATTACTATTTTTAAACAATTTTAGGTTATGTTAATATTTTTCCCTGGAAATCGGTTATTTTGAACCAACAAAATTTAATTTCAAAAATTAAATTCACAGTTTTTTGATCATCTATATATTGTACACAAATATCTTTGATTTTCTTTTCTATTATTTTAATTAATATTTAGATTCATGAAATTATAAATTTTTGTTGATCAAAATTTTATTTTTAAATTTAACAATTGCTTGAGATAAAGAATTAATGAGCTTCTCATACAACTTCAGTATAACATTTTTTGAATTTTTCTGACCCTCTACTAATTAAACTAAATATTGATTAAACTTATTTATTTTAGGGAAATTATAAAAATAATAACAAAATAAAATGGGGAAAAGTAACAATAGAAAATAAAAATTTGTGTTGATCTTAATTTTATATTTAAATTTAGAAATTGCTCGAGATAAAAAGAATAATAAACATCCTATAAAATTTGAGTACAAAAATTTTCGAATTTTTCTTATACTGTACTAATTAAACTAAATATTGATAAAAACTTATTTGCTTTAGGGAAATTATAAAAATAATAACAAAATAAAATGGGGAAAAGTTATTATAGAAAATTTGTTTTTCTTTCTAGAGGATTTTAAATTTATTTTGTCTGAATGAATCATTCAATAGAAAATCGCGTGCATGGTTGCAGATGAAGTATTGTTGTTATGCTCAGGATGGGCTGCGTATGTTTCCAAAGAGGAATAAATTATTACACCGTCATTCGCTGACGCCCACGTTTGGACCTGTTGATGTCAGCGGTCAAGGCCGACAATAATCTGCTGACCAATTTAGAATTTGCAAATCCGTCACTTTTGCTCTTCACAACATGATTTAATAATTATTATGATTGTGTTTTTAGTTATTTTATTTTTATTTTTTTTTTTTTATTTCGATTTAGGATTTTCACTTTGATATTTAAAAATTCAGTTCACTGAAGTGTGCAACATTTATTAATAAAAATATCATTTCTTTAATAATTACTCAAATCAATTTTTTTTAATTATTGTGCAATTAGGCAATATATTATATTAAATGGTAATAACTTATTATAATATGATATTTATTATTTTA
>JAAAKG020126675.1:0-14852 GCA_010014905.2 Druon quercuslanigerum
AAGCGCAAATCATTTCAATAATTATTTGAAAATTTATCATATGGATATGTTCCAAAAACGACTTAGATACTATTTTTACCCCTTTTTCAGATATTTTGAAAAAATCTTTCTGATTGTATAATTTATTAGAAAGGTACAGAAATATACGATTCTCCCGATTCTCCCGATTCTCCCGATTCTCCCGGTTCTCCCGATTCTTCCGGTCAAATTAGAAAAATAAACACGGACTAATACTGTGAAGGAAGTTTTCATAGAATTAACCCCCTTTCCAGTTTTCTAAAAAAAAGTTTGAAAATAAATAGTAGTTTTAAATGGAAAACATTACAAAGAAAAAATTTCTACTTCGTAACGCTAAAACTTTAAAAAATGCAAACTTTATTTTGAAACTGAACAAAAATTTAGTCACCGCAAAATGTTCCATTTAAACTTTTTTATGCGCAAACCCTTTAAAATAGAAATCTTAAACTTAAAATCCGACTATACTGCTATAATGTGATTTCATTTTTTAACTGTAAAAATTTTAAGCTTTTCAATTCGAATTTGCACTATGCTTACATCTCAAATTATTAAATTCAAAACTGAATATAAAGGCTAATATTAAAGTTTGAAATATTTAACAGCGAAATGGTTCTAAAATTTTATATCTAAATATACAATAGTGTGAAATTTAAAATATTTGCAAAAATTAATCTAAAAATTAATTTAAGACTAAACTTAAATCTCAAATCCTTAGGGATTTAACTGTTTTCTATTTACATTAGGGAAATTTTAAAGATGATAAATATATTATTGATACGGATTATATCATACAGTATCAAGTAACATTTAATGCTACTGAATAGATTTTTTTTTAATGATTTAATTTCTGGGAAATCGAAAATCACTCTCAGGTTAACTGTTGAAAATTGTAGGATGTTAAATATTCCAAAAAATATTTTTAACCTTTAAAGTCTAATCATTCTAAATTTTTTTTAAATTATATAGTTTCTTATCGGAAACTGTAAAAAATTACAAACTGCCCGAATTAAAAAATACGGGAGACCTTCGGGGGCAACATTTCTCTCCCGACTTTATCCCGAATCTCCTGGTTTTCCCAGTTCTCGCGATTTCCCGGTTCCCCCGGTTCTGCCAGTTCTGCCGATTCTCCCGGTTCTCCCGGTTCTTCCGATTCTCCCAGTTCTCCCTATTCTCCCGATTTTCCCGGTTCTCCCGGTTCTTCCGATTCTCCCGATTCTCCCGATTCTCCCGGTTCTCCCGATTCTTCCGGTTCTCCCGAGGGGGTGGCCACCATCTTAACAAATCGAAATGTCAAAATACTTTTACGTGGTATCCGTGAATCATGCATTTGTCATCAAAATTGCTTTTAGGCTACAATATCATAATATAAAACATCACGATTTTAAATCACAGATAAGACAAACGATTTTAATTACTACGCTTCTTTAAATTTAAACTTCGATTTGCTTTTATTTCGTCCGGTACCAAAGAAAGTTGTAATTTCGATATTTAAAAATTGAAATCAGTTTCATCAATAGAATAATAAAGTAAATGTTCAATTTATAAACTTGGTAATTTCCCAAATTTGACAACGCGATTTAGTATAATTGTTTTCTCGAATTACGCGGCGTTTTTGTCAATACAGACAGCTGTAAAAGATTGCGTTTATCATATATAATGTAAGGCTAAAAAATACATGAGTTTTTAAAATGATTATAACTTTTACACATTCCAACTATGACATATCCACTGAATTATGTTGGTAAATGTGTCTATCGTGTAATATTGTCTATTATAACATCATTTATACCATTTATATTAGTTGTTTAATTAATTAAATCTAAATCTCTTATTGCGAGACTCATACGTGACAGATGCGTGATTTTGTATATTTAGTTTGATCGGTTTAGGTGGCGTTTTTATTAGTTCACACGACTATTGCGCAAAACTTGCTATTAAATATAATCTGATTGGTTCACAGAAATAAAAATCTTTCGCAATCGTGTGCTTTATGTTCAGAGGGTTCAAATAAAGTATATTTTTTCATCGCGTCTTTATTATATAAATGAAGTGTCTAATAATTTCTAACGTTTTAAGAAGCAGCGAATGGTATAAAAAATAAAACATTTCCTAAATATAAAAGTCCTTAACTAGAAGTGGGTTTTTTTTTAATTCACAAAAATGAGGATCCTGATCGGAAGCATATTTTTAATCTTAGCCGTTTTTTCGAAATCCGGTGGTAAGTTCAATAATAATTGTTAAATAATATAAGTTGGGAATAATTTCACTGAAAAAATATCTACTCACTTTGCTCCACCCAGTGGAGCGAAGTAAGTAGGTATTTTTTCACTAAATATTTAATCTTTAAATTTCAAAATTTTATTTTTTATTTAGTCAGAAATGGCTACTATAATATAATATCTATAATACTATAATAAAAATATCTACCCACTTTTCTTCACTCCGCGGAGTGAAGTGAGTAGATCTTTTTTTAGAAAATATTTTTTTTTTAATTTAAAAATTTTATGTTCAATCAATTGAGAAATGTCTACTTCAATATAATATCTATAATACTATAATGAAAATATCTACTCACTTCGATCCACCCAGTAGAGCGAAGTGAGTAGATTTTTTTTTTACGAAATATTAATTATTTACATTTAAAAATTTTATTTTTTATTTAGTCAGAAATGGCTACTATAATATGATATCTATAATAGTATAATCAAAACATCTACTTACTTTCCTCCACTCCGTGGAGCGAAGTTAGTAGATCTTTTTTCAGGAAATATTTATTCGTTTTAGTTTAAAACTTTTATGTTTTATCAATTGAGAAATGACTACTATAATATAATATCTATAATACTATAATGAAAATATCTACTCACTTTGCTTCACCCAGTGGAGCGAAGTGAGTAGATCTTTTTTCAGGAAATATTTAATCTTTAAATTTGAAAATTTTATTTTTTATCAATTCAGAAATGACAACAACATTTTGGCTCTTTTGTTTTTAAATCTCGTCTAAAAAAGTTTATTAGGCCCAGACAGGGTTCAAGCCAGGCCCAGTACCATTTCCAATATGGTGACAGCAGCTAGTACAATAGTTATTTTATTTATAAATTTTTGTTTCAGATCTAATGCTTAGAAACTTATTTAGATGCCAGAGTCTTCGAAATTTTTTTGCACGTTACCAAATGCCCGGATATGGAACTCGATTTTTTCAAATAGAGCCAGGCCATCACAAAGTTGCTATAGATGAGACTGGCAAATTTTTAATTGGATATGCCAAACAATATGGAGATACATATTTTTTGTTTCCCTTTATCAGAAAAGGACCTCTTCATGTGGAGCCAATTAGGGTTAAACTAGAAATAAAAGGAAAATCTGCCACGTCATATATAACAATACTTCCGAATGATCCTCTGAATGAGTTGTTCTTCAAGCCGATTAATCCAGAACGTCTTCGTAATGTCAATGCTGTTTCGAATCCTGCAGTGTAATTAAAAATGTACATATATCCTAATTTTGGTAGTCTGAAACTTAGGTATTCTATTTTTACTAAAAACTTTTATTTTTATTTGTAATTAATTTGTTTCATGGATCAAGATGTTATGATTTTAAACTTAAATTGTTCTTCTGAAAAAAGATCTACTCACTTTGCTCCACCCAGCGGAGCCAAGTGAGTAGGTTCAGGAAAAATTGGGTTAGTAGATTTAATCATTCATTGTTCATCTAGTCAGAAATGACGTTGAGTATTTCAATATTATGCATGTCATTATTTGTAAATGAAAAAAATTCATTTTTGATGATATAGTTAAATTTTCAAAACAAAGAAAGAATAATCATAATTATTGCAGAAGCAGTAAAAATTTCAATTGAATAAATTATTTTTTGTTCAAAAAGATGAATTTAAAAATTTAAAAATATTAAAATTTTCAATTTAAAAACTAACTATGCCATTTTTGCTTGAAAATTCTACTTTCTTGGTTGAAAAATCCACAATTATATTTGCAGTGGAGTGTGCGTCTTTTTTGATTTCAAATGTTGTGATTTCAAAATTAATTTTTGTTCTAAAAAAATATCTATTCAATTTTCTCCACCTAGTGAAGCCAAGTGAATAGATCTTTTTTAAGGAAAAATTTAATTTTTAATTTGAAAAATTTAATTTTCATTTAGTCAGAAATAACGTTGAGTATTTAAATATTTTGTACGGAATTTTCTGCGAATAAAAAAAAATTACTTTTTCAGAAAACAGTTGAATATGTATTTGAAGAAAAAGGATTGATTAAAATTTTTTTTATCAAAGTAGTAGATGTATGAATTCTATAAATTAATTTACTTCCAAAAAGATGAATTTAAAAACATAAAAATAGTTAAATATTTATTTTGAAAAGTATCCACTCCATTTATGTATAGAAATTCTTCTTTCTCAGTAAAAAAAAGTCTATTATTATATTTTCAGGTGAGAGTAAGTGTTTCTAGGTTTAAAATGTTATAATTTTTAAACTAAACTTTTTATGCAAAAAGATCTACTCACTTTTCTCCACCCAGTGGAGCAAAATGGGTAGTTTCTTTTAAAGAAAAAATTCAATTTTTTGAATTAAGAAATTTAAAGCGCATTTATCTTAGTTTGTAATAATATAAAGAACTTAACTAAATATAATTATTATATATAAACAAAAATAATTCTTAGTATATATTATTAAATTAATTAGCATGATTAGGATTTTTACATAAATTAAACTAATTAGGCATAACAAAAAGATAAAAAAGGCCATAAAAAATAATGTCAACTTCGTTTTGAAAAAATATTGTCGTTTTTAAAACGTGGCATTTATTTACGAAAATTTTGAACGAGCCGATCTGAATTACTTTGTATCAACAGAATACGAAGCAAATGGTTTCTGCATTGAAGTGTATTATAATGGATAAATTTTTATCATCATATTAATATAATTATATATATTTATCAACTAAATGTTTTTCTTTTATTTACCATTTAATATGTTGCTTTTAATAATTTTTGAATTATTAAGATTCAAAAATTTTATAATTTGCCATCGGCAATTTTATTTCCAGAATTTTCTTTTATCCGGAATTTTAAAAGCCGGCGATAACACAAAATTTAAGGCATTTTCTTATTCTAGAATTTTAAATTGTAGGTAATTTTCTAAAATTCGTTAATTTTACATTTGATGTACTATGAAACTGTACAATTTCAGAAAAGAAAATATTCTAAACAGAAAATTTTGGAAATTAAATAACCAAAAATAAATAAACATTTCAAAAATTTGGTAATGAAATATTTTGATGAAAGAAACATTTTTTAGTTATTCAATGTTTGATTGTTAATGTTTTTTATTTTGAAAATGTGGATAGTAGATTTTTTTAAATTAAAATTCTTATAATTTGCGTTAAATTCTTTCAAATTTATCTTAGGTTGGTATCCATTTCGCTTGAATAAAACTCTTTTAGGAAAATATAAATCATCGGATAGGGATCTCAAACATGTCTCCCAATCGAGTCTCTCCAAGTGGAGTCTAATCAGTGACAGACTAGGGTGAGTGGAAACCGACAGTAAACACATTATCCAGAATATGCAGGCTCAAAGGACGACCATAAAAAATTTGATTTCTCGGTCTTAACATTAAATTTTAACTGTAAAGCGCTATCCTTGAATTTGATGAAACGAACAAACCAAAATTCCCTTTTGCTCACTAAGATAGATAAGGTAAAATCACAGATCTCAGATCTTCAATCTCTTTAAACTTAGATTTTAGCAGACATCAATAAGCGCAGAGAAGAATCTCAAAATCTTAAACATACATGATCATATTTGCAGAAATAGGACAGGTATCAGAAGACGACGAAGTGGAATCAAGGACAAATAAATAAAAAACTGATGAGATATTTAGGCTTTCTGTGAATCACAAGAATCGCTCAAACGCAATCATAGGGAGATTTAATTATCTCTGACCACCCCTGAACTCTCTAGGTATGCCAACTATTCTCTCTCATTCGCTTACCAATTCGGAAAATCTCTCGAATACTTTGTCAACAATCAGGAAGTTTAATGCTGTAGGTGATAGTATACGTCGTCACGATTTGGACACTCTCGTAGTATCTGAATCATGGTTGCAACCAAACATTTCTGATTCAGCAGTAGTTATTGAGGGATATAATGGAATTCAAACAGATAAAAAAAGTTATAATGTTGTGAGAGGTGATAGGGTAGCTATCAATATTAAAGATATATTGAAATTGGAATCTCTAATAGACAAATGGAATCCGTGTAGATCGACGCATATGGACCGTAAATCTATAGATCACTGTCTAATTCTGTATGACCTAAAGAAATTTCAACTTGATATAATTGCTGCATATAAATCTCCAAGTGCGGATCCCCATTAGGACGGTACATTTAAAGACGACTTATTTCGCTTAATCTATGAAAGTGATCACAACATCATTCTGGACTTTTTTAATGTCAATATAATCCACAGTGGGACTCTGTAACCTATACGTGGTGCGTCTCAAGGTGGCGGATAGGGGAATACTCGCTGAAAACATAGGGTTAAGATGAAATTAAATGGGCCCCGCCGACCAAGAATACTGGTTGAAGAATACACCGAGCAAAAACTACCCAAGTTAAGGTGTTAACAACCGTGCCAAGGACTGAATGGCAACAGGGTATGGTGTTCTAAACGTTGTCTCTAGGAGTATTTAGACCTTAACCCCGCATGCGGTGTTCTATGGGGTTGGACTTTTACTTCCCTAGCTACTCGTGGGAACATTATGGAGAATAAGAAAAAAGAGAAGTGTATGTGTGAGGTTTTGAGTGGTCCTTTAGAAGTGACGGAGGAGAAGGAGGTCCGTTAATAATAGTGACGTAGCGGAGATGGAGGTAACACTCTCAGAGAAGCATCATCTCCTCATAGAGTTGGAAGCAAAAATAAAGGAGCTGTGGGATTTCTGTAGTACAAACAAAAATATGTGGCTGCTAATTAGGGAAGGCTTAAAAAAGACGGAGCGTTTAGTGAATAGAGTGCGCGACAGATCAATTACGAGCGAAGCGCTCCGTAGGGCTCTAATTAGAAAAGTACGAAGAACTGATAGGATGAGAGCAATATCCAGAAAGGAGAAGGTCAAGGCTAGAAAGAGCACAAGTCAAAACTACATTTACATCGAAAAAGCCATGGTAGCTCTCACTTCCGACGATAGGAAACCAGAGAGGGAGACTACCCAGAGTCCAGTGCAGGCAAGCTCTTCCTAATCAATGATTAAGAAGCAGAGGACTCGCAAGGTTACGGCAGTAACCTCGAACCCAAAGAAGGAAGAAAGAACAAAGGTGATCACGATCCGAGGTGGTTCTTATCAAATCGGCCGAGAGTCTGAGCTACGCGGAGGTCCTCAAGGACCTTTACAGTATGTAAAGCCTGAGGCCCTTGGCATAAAAATTAAGGGTTTTAGGCAAAATAGAAATGGAGAGGTCCTTGTGGAAGTAGGACCTGCAGGGAAAGGCAGCGCCGAGCTGTCGGCTGCGATTATGGAGGCGGTTGGCTAAAGGGGTAGTGTGCGTGAGAAGAGATATCGGCGAAAATGTTGCGCACAGGACCCCTGAAGGTGGGATTGGTGTCCTGTCGAGTGCGCAAGAAGACAGAGAAGTTACGGTTCTACTGCTGCCTAAGCTTCGCCATATGGCAGCAAGTTGCGAAGGTTTGGACCGTATGAGGGCCTGTCGGAAATGTGGCAAAGAGGGCCATAGGGGTGCAACGTGCGAAAGCACACCACAGTCCTACCTCTGCGCCGCAAAGGAAGAAAAGCCCTGGCCAGAACATAAGTTTGGGATGATGCGGTGTTTGGCGCATAGGAAGGCAGCCTCGTTGAAGAAGCCTCCAGAACGCACAAGATAACAACGTAGCTGGGCAGGTACGAGAAGAAGCCCAAAGCTGCAGAAAAAGCCTAAGCTGGAACAAAAGAGGAGAGACTAGGCGCAACTAAAAAACAGCACCCCCTAAATTAATGCAAATGCGATTCCGGGGGAGGGGGGATTATTCCTAGCAGAAAGAATGGTCTTTTTTAGTGGGTCGTTGGTAGCATCATTATAGTCATCAAATTAAGATCTAGGTGTATATACACATATATATTTGCATTATGGTAGCGATGTTATCAATATCCAATTGATATCAATGTAATTGAAGTTCGGAATCCTGGCTAGAATAAATTATACTTTCTCTATCTCTTGACCTTTATGTTTTTAAGCAGGTTGCTGTACCAATACGATTAAATGCGATCCTCTATCTTCTGTTTGCTAGCGCAAGCCTCTATGTCAGCGTCTCAGATGTTATTGCATTATCAAAAACGTTTGCTCACGACATCATCTTCTGTAACAAGGAATGTTTTCACTGATTCATTTGGATTGGACGCGCGAATTAAGAGGGATTGAAAAGAGGTTTCCGATTCATTTAGATTAGTGTCAGGGATTGAAAAGGAATGGAAATTTGCTTTAGAATTCAATCGGATTAGGAAGATGGATTGGAAAGGATTAAAAAGTGTTTTTAGAAAAGCCTCGGATTCAATCGCATTATTCTTTGAATTCAGAAGGAATGAAAGTTTTTTGGATTAGTGTCGTATTAATTTCGATTATCTTAAAGTTGAGTCAAATCATTCGAAATGAACTTCAAGTCGACTCACGAATTTAAAAAATTTTTAAAGAATTGAAAAGTCTTTCTGCATCAGCCTCAGATTCCTTCAGATTTGGCACTTCCCGCTTAAATATAATTCAAGTTGAGTTCGACTTGTCTTGTCTTGAGTTCGTCTACGGCCATGTATCACTGGCGGTCAGAGACGAAACTTAGGGGTCGAAAAAGTTATTCTTGAGTTTATCACTGAGATTAGCAGAAGAGATTAATAAAAGGGTCGAGACTTAGAAAAACGTCTTGGCATTGATTGACTGTCAAAGATATCAACTAACATAATGTACAATAAAGAGGAAGAAAAGGGCGCCAATTTTTGAAAGTTAAATAACAGACCATGGTGTGGGGCGATGGGGTTAATTTACGTATTTAAACTGTTAGGAAATAAAAAAAGAGCAATAATCTGTTAGAAAAGTTTTGTTATTATTTTATTGAAAAAACTTTAGATTAGAATTTTAAGATTTTAGGATTGGTATGTTAATTCAAAACTTCAATATTATCCCAACGGAAAAATATTAGCAATACTGTCATGAATATTATTATATAAATAGTCATTAAGAAAATTATCATAACTTAATCTAACACTTTCTCGGTATTATTTTAGTCTGATTTGTAAAGGTCTTTTTGGATGTACAATATAACATTTTCTGCAACTAAAGGTGAAACAGTCAACTAGTTTATTTTTTCTAAGGTTTATAATTAATAAATGTCTGGTTTAGTAATTTTATTTGGATGAGAATTTATACTAAAACTGATGCTAATTTAATAAGACTATAATGTTATTTTGACATTATCTAAAATTTGACCATAGTATGAGATAGTAATAGTGCTGTTAGGATCAAACTCCTTTTCCATAATGTTATAAGAATTATTAATTAGTTCTTTTTTGTTAAGTTTTTTTTAATAATTATTTTCAGCTTGTTAATTAATAACGCTTGGTGGAAAGTTCTTCGAAAAAGGTAATTTTTTGCCGTGGCGGTTTCTTTCATAATTAAACAAGTGGCCTGAATAAATTGAGTTGCGAAACCATTTGGTAGAATCGAAACTGTTATAATTTTTAATTAAACTTTTATAAGAAATTTCATTGCATTATTATTTTCTATGTGATGTAAATCTTACAGCAATTTTCTAAATTCGCCCATTTCTGCACCCTAAATGCGGGCTTCCAATCTATTCTAAAAGTTTTGGTCTTCGTATTCGGATTCAGTGACTCTAAAAATATTTAATAAACGTGGTCCGACCTCCAGACCCGGAAAAAGATACTTTAAATTAATTTTTTTGAGGTTTTTTAATCTTATGTTAAAACCCTAAAGTGCTGGTGATTCGTGGATCTAGGATTCGGATTCAGCGACTCTAAAACCATACAATAAACATGTTATGACTCCGGATTTAAGGAAAATAATTTTATAAGGTTTTTTGAGGTTATGTCAGAACCCTAAAGGGCTAGGGCTTTTTGGACCTCGGATTCGGATTCTGTGTGACTATGTTGTGCCATTAATCTAAAGTATTCTGCGATTAAAGTTTTGTTTTAAAATAATTCTTTTAGGTAATACTTTCTGGGAACAAAAAAATTAAGTTTCGATAAAATATTTCAATTCCTAACAAACTATACAATATATAAAGCAAAAGCATTATTAAAACGTTAAATATTTAACCAAAGATTCCTTAATCCGTCCCTAAATCTAATTTTTCAGTTGAAAATGAAACTGTTTGTTAACAAATTAATCTTTTTGCCATTAGATTTCGGTTTTTTGACGTACAAAATTATTAATTTTTTGCTTTGAAAATTCTACTGTTAGGTAAAAATTAATTTTCTTAGTTTAACATTTATCATTTTTGTTAAAAATTCCTTTTGTATATTATAATTGTAATTAATACAGTCAATCTCGTGCATGGAATATTCTAAAGAGATAAGAAATAACAGAAAAGATCAAAATTGACCATAAAAAATAATTCAAGCTTTATTTTCTAAAAATATGATTTTTTTAAAAATTGCCTAAGCTTCTTTTTTTAAGAATTTAATTTTGTTTTTACATATTGTTATAAAAATAATTTATAAAAGAATTATTTCATATTTTTCAGAATCCGGATAAAACTGTAATTCTCTTTAAATCAATGGAAATTCTTGCAAAGCTTATAAATTATTTACAACACAAAATAAAATGTATGCATTATTTTGCAATATCTGAATAATCAATCTTGGCCCGAGGTACAGAAATGAATATAATATACATTTGATTTAATAGGCGAAAAAGCTTTAACAAGAGAGAATTCACATTCAGAAAATTAAAATTGCCAATTCTTGATCTTACATTTTAAAACATCTTTGCACAAATATGGCGTACATACATTTTTTCAGTCTCTCATTTTAAATATCCTTTTAAATATTCTTTGAGAATGCATCTTTGAAAATAAAACATCATTGGAAGTTTTTCTTACCACCGTAAGAAAATTTCCATTTTCATAAAAGCTTTCACATTTGACAAGATTTAAATTATTTTAGAATCTTTTCAAAACTTCTAAATATCCACGCGAGATCATTACCATTTAAAAAATGAAGATAGGAAGAAAATTAATCCTCCCCGTTCTCCCGATTCTCATGGTTCTCCCGATTCTCTCGGTTTTACAGATTCTCCCGGTTTTCTTGATTCTCCTGATTCTCCAGATTCTCCCGGTTCACTAGATTCTCTCGGTTTTCCCGGTTCTAACGATTCTCCACATTCTCCCGGTTCTCTCGATTCTCTCGGTTCTCCGATTCTCCCGGTTCTCTCGATTCTCTCGGTTCTCCGATTCTCCCGGTTCTGTCGATTCTCTCGGTTCTTCGATTCTCCTGTTTCTCTCGATTCTCCCGAGTCTCCAGATCCTCCAGATTCTCCTAATTCTTTTGGTTCTCCCGATTATCCCGATCCTCCTTGTTCTCCCGATTCTCCCGGTTCTCACGATTCTCCCGGTTCTCCTGATTCTCCCGATCCTCAAGATTCTGCCGGTTCTCCCATTCTCTCGATTCTCCCGATTATCCTGAATCTCCCCGGTGGGTTAACCTTTTTAACGAATCAAAATGTCAAAATAGTTTGACGTGGTAGCCGAGCAAAATGTCTTTTATTTTCTTCTTGAATTAGTGAAATCCCTTAATCGAATTAGTATAATGTACTATTTAAATTAGTGAAATCCACTATCATAATATAAAACATCAATATTTTAAATTATATTTAAAATATCACAGACAAAACAAACATTTTTAATGACTACGCTTCTTAAACTTTAAACTTCGATTTGGTTTTATTTCGTCTGGTATCAAATAAAGGTGTAATTTCAAAATTCTAAAATTAAAACCAGTTTTATCAATGGAATAATAAAGTAAATGTTCAATTTATGAACTTGTTAATTTCCAAAATTGGACGACTCGATTTAGTATAATTGTTTTCTCGAATTACGCGGCGTTTTTGTCAATACAGACAGCTGTAAAAGATTATGTTTATCACGTCTAATTTAAGGCAAAAAATACATGAATTTTAAAAATGATTGTAAATTTTTCACATTCCTGAAATGTCTACTGATTTATGTTGGTTAAGGTGTCTATCGTGTAACGTTGACCATTCTTACATCATTTTTACCATTTTTATTGATTGTTTAATCAATTAAATCAAACTCTTTTAATGCAAGACTCAACGTGACACGGGACTTTTGCGCAAAATTGGCTATTAAATACGATTTGATTGGCTCGCTGAAATAAAAATCTTTCGCAATCGTGTGCTTTATGTTCAGACAGTTCAAATAAAGGACATTTTTCCCTCGTTTTTTTATCATATAAATAAAGTGTCTAATAATTTCAAATGCCATATGAAGCAGAAAATAGTATACAAAATAAAATATTTCTTAAATATAAACATTCTTAACAAGAAGTGATTTTTCTCTAATTCAGAAAAATGAAGATTCTGATCGGCGGCATATTTTTATTCTTAGCGATTTTTCCGAAATCCAGTGGTAAGTTTAATAATAATTGTTAAATAATATAAGTGTCAAATATTTTAACTGAAAAAATATCTACTCACTTTTCTCCACCCAGTGGAGCGAATTGAGTAGATCTTTTTTCAGGAAATATTAATTCTGTAAGGTAATTCTGTAAGGTAGCAGTACCTAGTACAATAGCAATTTTAATTATAAATTGTTCTTTCAGATCTCATACTTGGAAAATTCTTTAGAAGCCAGAGTTTTCAAAATTTAATTCCACGTTACCCAACGCCCCGATATGAAACTCAATTTTCCCAAATAGCACCAGGCCAGCACAAAGTGGCTATAGATGAGACTGGCAAATTTTTCATTGGATATGCCAAACAACATGGAGATATATATGTTTTATATCCCTTCATAGAAAAAGGACCTCTTCATGTGGAGCCAAAAAGGGTTAAAATAGAAATAAAAGGAAGATCTGCCACGTCACACATAACAATACTGCCAAATGACCCTCTAAATGATCTGTTCTTCAAGCCGATCAATCCAGAACGACTTCGTAATGTCAACGCTATTTCAAATCCTGCATTGTAATTAAAAAATATACATATATCCTAATTTTGGTAGCCTAAAACTAAGGTATTCTATTTTTACTAAATTTTTTTTTTTTATTTGGAACATTAATTCAATTTTTGAACTGAAAAAAGATCTACTCACTTTGCTCCACCCAGTGGAGACAAGTGAGTAGATCTTTCTTCAGGAAAATTTTAATTTTTAGATTTATTCACTTATTTTTATCTATTCCATTTTTTATTTAAAATTCTACTTTCTTGGTTAAACATTCAACTATTATATTTGCATTTAAAAGCGTTTCTTTCTTGATTCAAAATGTTATGATTTTAACATTAATTTTGTTCTGAAAAAAGATCTACTCACTTACTTCACCCAGTCCAAAAAGATGAATCGAAAAACATTAAAATAGTTGAATTCTTATTTTAAAAAGTATCTATTCCATTTTTGTTTGAAAATTTTACTTAATTGGTAGAAAAGTCTATTATTTTATTTGCAGGTGAGAGTACGTCTTTCTGGGTGTAAAATTTTAGAATCTTAAAACTTTTTTAATGTAAAAAAATCTACTCACTTTGCTTTACCCGAAGTGGGAGGAAAGTGGGTAGTTTAAAATTAATTTTTGTTAAAACAGTTGAATTTGTAACATAATATTTAAAGAACAATGATTATTTAAAAAAAGTGTTATAAAAGTAGTTAGAACTTTAATTGAATAAATTAATTTGCGTTCAAAAAGATGAATTAAAAAATTGAAGAATTTCACCATAGATACCTTAATTTAAAAAAAAAATTAAGTTGAAATTAAAACTGTTTTGTAAAAAATTAATGTACTGTACCATACCATTTCTTGTTTTTCAGTATAAAAATTTTGTTTCTTTTGAGGATTCTACGGTTTGGTAATAATTAATTGTGTTAGTTAAAGATTTATTTTAGAGTTCAAAATTCGTGTTAGACAGAAAATGTAACTATTTCATTTTCGATTGAAAATTTATATTGTTCAGTTAAAAAGAATAATAATATTTATTATTATAATAATTGCGGTAATGGAATAATTTTAAGGGATAATATATGAAGAAAATATGGAACAAACGTTATCCTGTTGACATTTGTTGTCAATGTAATAAATAAACAATGAAAAAATAAAATAATTAATTAATTAAAAAAACATTTTTATTAAATAAATTTAAACTTTATTATTTGTTATTTGGTATCTTATGATATAAAGTACATATTAAGCAATTGTATAATTCGAAAATTTTCCTGTATCCGCATTTTTATTTACGAAATTATTATATTTAATATCAAACAGATTTTATTTTGATCTGCTGAAGAGAATACAGCGCATGATAAGTTAAAAAAAAAATTATAGATTTTCTAAAATTTTGCACCTTGATTTCAACCTTTATCATAACCTAGGAAAATTGTTGCAAAAATCTGAAAATTATACGACATAAAGCCTAAAATTTTATCTTTAGTTTAAGCCGAAAAACTTACAAAAATCTTCATCGGTTCCCGAGATACGATTCGAAATGTTTAATCGTATCTGAGTTGAGTTTTAATCGAAGATCACGGTTCTCGGCCGGTCTGCTGCTCGCCTCCTTCGTTGAGGCAGGACCGAATAGGCCACGCACAGAGATGGTG
>JAAAKG020126686.1:2601-14852 GCA_010014905.2 Druon quercuslanigerum
ATTGTTAAAGATGAAATTATTAATTTTAAACAAAAAAGTTAATTTTCAACAACATTTTTTATTTTCTACAAAAAAATTCAATTTTCAAACAAATTTATTAATTTTTAACTACAGTGATTAGTTTTAAATTTTAAAAAATAAATTGTAATAACAATAATTTAATTTTTAAACAAATTGTTAAATTTGCTACTAGTTTTATAAAAAAGCAGTTGAATGTTCAAGATAAAAATATGAGTTTTTAGAACAAAAACTCATTTTCGTCAAGAAATTTAATTTTTTAACAAAAACTCCACAAGAAAAAGTTCGTTTTCAATCAAACAGTTGAATTTCTACAAAAATGGTTGAATTTTGAACTTAAAAATTTTACAACTATATAGTTACATTTTTAGTTTAAAAAATCGATCTTCGAAGTTTCTAATAAATTTTTAAATTGTTATGTAAAAAATACATTTTTAAAAATAAATGGAATTATTAAATTTTTACTTTAAAAATTATCCTTAAAACAAAACAATACCTTTTTCGACAAAATAGTTAAATTTGTAATCAAATATTGTAATATTTAACTAAAAACTATTTATTTTTATCAAAAAATGGAATAGTTAAATTTTGAAACCAAGAGATGAGTCATCAATAAGAAAAATTATTTTTTAACGGTTCAGTATAAGTTTCAATATTAATAATAATAAATGAATATTAAATAATAATAATAATAATAAATAATAAAATATATATATATAATAATAATAAAATAATAATAATAAATAATATTAAATGAATATTAATTTTCTTTGTCTGTTCCCTATTCCCTTCTTTTCCTAAAAAAAAAAATTTATGAATAATATTTTTTTCTCTAAAAATTTGTCTTTATTGATTGATTTGAATTATTTTTCATTTAAAATTAAAATCTTTTTTGTTTAAATATCAACTATTACATTTTTTATGGCCGATTAATTTTTTTTTAATTTTTCTTTTTTTTCGAAAATTCATCTTATTAGCTTGTAAATTCAACAATTTGATTTACATTTATTTTTACTGACATTTTTTTGGGGTTGAAAATATTGTTGAAAACTTTCGTTTCATTTTTTTTTCTTTGAAAAATCGTTTAACATTGTTGATTTAAACTATTTTTTTATTGAAAATTACCTTTTTTTATTTTAACTGTATTGGTTGAACATTCGCTTAAAAATTCTGGTTTTTACATAATTAATAATTTTTTTCTCCTAAATCGCAATCTTTTGTTAAAATATGAACTAAGAAATTTTTTTAAATAATTAATTTTTATATTATTTAAATAAGTTTTTGAAAATTAAAAAATTTTTAAAACTCATTATTCTAATATAAAGATTTATAATTTTAGTTGAAAATTCATTTCTTCATCTGCAAATTTAACTATTTTTCTAAAAAATTTTTCGTGGAAAATTAATTTTTCTGCTGAAATTTTAACTATTCCATGTTCATGTTTTATTTAAAAATTCAACTATTTACTTGACAGTTTATTTTTTTTTTGAGAATTCATCTCTTTTCTTGAAAATTTTATTCTTTTAAATTTAAATTGAGAAAAAAAGTATATATTTAAAATCCATTACTTGCCTGGAAAAATTTAAATAAAAATAAAAATGTAAGTTTAAAAACTGTTTTTTAAAATATCATTAATAAATATAAATAAAAAATATAAAACTTTAAAGTGTCTGAACTTTTGTGCCTCCCTTTCAAAAACGCATTCGCTCTCTATTAATCATAAACGCTATTTGCCATCAATAACAAACATCATTAATCTGCAACTCTTAAAATTGAAGTAGAGGTACATTTCTCATTAGTTAGAGCATGAGGGTGTCAGTAAACAAATTTTTTATATTTTTTATTATTTATTATTATATTTGTGTATTTTTTTAAATATTTATATTATTTTCATAAATTTTTATATAAAAACTTTTTTTTATTAAAATAAGTTAAAAACGATAACACTATTAATAATTTTTTTTTCATTTTTCGATTTTTTATTAATTTTTATATTTTCGCCGATCAATGAGGAGACGTTTTAAACAAGCGACCTGAATTCTTGTCTGCTGATCATTTACCAAGTGAGCGGTAACGGTAATCAATAAATCACCGTTTCAGGCAACAATAAAAATTGCTCACTTTTTTGTGACAAAAGATATTATGCATATTTAAAGCTTTCATTTTTGCGTCCATTCGGTAAAAACCATCGAAGAGATTAAATATTTAAATTTTCAATAAAAAAAATTGTTACATTAAACCAAAAAATACAAATTTTCAAAAAAATCCAAAATTCGAAGTTTTCAAGTCATGAAGACGAATTTTTGAGAAAAAAAATTGAATTTATGACTTATGCAGTATGCATTTTCTGTCAAAATAATATAGTAAAACAAAAAGTAATTTTGAACAAGGAAAAAAACGAATTTTTAAATAAATTTATTAATTTTTTAACCAGAGAAATGAAATTTTAACCATAAGTATTAATTTCCTACCCAAAAAGAATAATTATCAACAAATAATAGCGTAGTTTAATTTTAAGTTGAATAAATAAGTTTTTAAACAAACAAAATAAATTTTTAACGAAATGGTTAAAATTTCAAGGAAACAAAATAAATTTCTATACAACAATTTTCGGCACAACGTGGAATAGGTAATTTTCTAGGTAGAAAAATTTATTTTAAATAGAGAAAATAATTTTCAACCAAAAAAAGGAAAATTATTAATTAGTTAAATTTTTAATAGAAAAATTAGTTTGCGATAATGAAACTAATTTTTAACGAAATAACTTAAATTGCTTAATAAATATTAATTTTAAACCGAAAATTAATAATTTTTAACAAAATAAAAGAATTGAAAAACAAATATTTCTTTAATTTTAAATGGAATTTTGAAGGAAAAAGGGGAAAATATTAATTTTTAAAAAATATACTAATTTTCAGTCAAAGAAATGAAAATTAAACAAAAAATATTAATTTTCTACCAATAAAAGAATAATTTTTAACAAAAAATATTTATTTTCTACAAAAAAAAAATTTTTTTAAATACATAAATTTTTAACCAAAAAGACTAAATGTAAAAAAATTTTTAAAAAGTAGAATAAGTAAATTTTTAATAGAAAAATAAGATTGCAATAAAGAAACTAATTTCCAACAAAATAATTGAAATTTCTTAATAAATATTAAGTTTAAACCAAAAAGTAATAATTTTTAACAAAATAAAAGAATTTCCAATAAAATAATTTTTATTTTAAATGGAATTTTGAAGGAAAAAGGGGAAAAAATTGATTTTTAAAAAAGAAAGTAACTTTCAAGGAAAGAAATTCCAACAGAAAATATTAATTTTCTACCAAAAAAAAAAATTTTAACTAAATAGATAATTTTCAAATAAACTGATGAATTAAGATATCAAATCTTAATTTTCAATAAAAAAATAATAAATTAAATCAGAAAATAACCCTTTTTAACAAGAGATTTGAAATTTAAACAAAAGGATTGTTCAACCATGAAATGAAAACGAATTTTTGAAGTAAAAAGTTGAATTTATAACTCATGAAATATGCATTTTCTATAAAAATAATTTATAAATTTTCCAGCGAAAATAAAATAGCTACTGTTAATTTTCAACCAGGAAAAAAAAGGAATTTTTCTCTAAATTTATTAATTTTTCAACCAGAGAAATGGAATTTCAACCAAAAGTATTAATTTCCTACACAAAAAGAATAATTATCAACAAATAATAAATTAGTTTATGTTAAGTTAGAGAAATAAGTTTTTAACCAAATAAAATAAATTTTTAACGAAATGGTTAAATTTTCAAGGAAACATAATAAATTTCTATGAAACAATTTTCGTTAAAAAGTGGAATAGGTAATTTGCTAGTTAGAAAAATTAATTTTTAGAAAAGAAACTAATTTTCAACCATAGAAACGAAAATTAAACAAAAAATGTAAGTTTCTTGCCAATAAACAAATAATTTTTAACACAAAATATTAATTTTTTACGAAAAACATAATAATTATTAATAAAATACATGAATTTGGAACCAAAAAGACTACATGTCAAAAAAAATAACAAAAAGTGGAATAGTTAAATTTTTAATAGAAAAATTAGTTTGCAGTAAAGAAACCAATTTTCAACCAAAGATTTGAAATTTTTTAATAAACATTAATTTTAAACCAAAAAAATAATACTTTTTAACAAAATAAAGAATTTTCAGCCAATTTTTTTTATTTTAAGTGGAATTTTCAAGGCAAAAGGGGGAAAAATTTAATTTTTAAAAAAGAAACTAGTTATCAACAAAAGAAATAAAAAATTTTAAAAATATATTGATTTTTAACAAGAAAAGAATAATTTTTAACAAAAAAGTATTAATTTTCTACGAAAAAAAAGAATAATTTTTAATAAAATACATGAATTTTGAACAAAAATTACTAAATTTCAAAAATATTATCAACAAGTGGAATAGTTAAATTTTTAATAGAAAAATTAGTTTGCAATAAAGAAACTAATTTTCAACCAAAGAAATGAAAATTAAACAAAAAATATTAATTTTCTGTCATAAGAAAAATAACTTTTAACATAAAATATAAATTTTAGTCGAAAAAACAGAATATTTTTTAATAAAATACATGAATTTTGAACCAAAAAGCCTAAATGTAAAAAAAATTAGCAAAAAGTGGAATAGTTAAATTTTTAATAGAAAAATTAGTTTGCAATAAAGAAACTAATTTTCAACCAAAGAATTAAAATTTCTTAATAAATATTATCTTAAACCAAAAAATAATAAATTTTAACAACAAAAAAAGATTTTTCAACCAAATATATTTTATTTTAAATGGAATTTTGAAGGAAAAAGGGGAAAAATTAGTTTAAAAAAACAAACTAATTTTCAGTAAAAAAAAAGAATAATTTTCAAGTAAATAGAGTTCAAATTTAAGCAATAAGGATTGTTCAATCATTAAAAAAACTCATCCAAAGTTTTGAGTTTTTAATTCATAATGAGGAATTTTTGAAAAAAAGTGGAAGTTATAATCCAAAAATTTCTAACAAAATGAAATAAATTTTTAACGAAATAGTTAAATTTTTCAAACAAAAGTGAAATAGATAAAGTTTCATTCTACCCAATATTTTGATTTTTAATTCTATTTTTAAGTTAATAGTAGAAGTTTCCCCCCAAAATATTTGAAAAATTAATTTTCAACTTAACGAAAAAACTTTCAACCAAAATATTCGTTTTCTACCCAAAAAGAATAAGTTTTAACAACAAATATTAATTTTCTACGAAAAAAAATAGTTTTCAATAAAATACATGAATTTTGAACTGAATACTGAGTTTTAATAGAAAAATTAGTTTGCAATAAAGAAACCAGTTTTCAACCAAAGAATTGAAATTTCTTAGTAAATATTAATTTTAAACCGAAAAAATAATAATTTTCAACAAAATAAAAGAATTTTGAGCCAAATATTTTTTATTATGAATGACATTTTTCAGAAGAAAGGTGAAAAAATTAATTTTTAAAAAAGAAACTAATTTTCAACCAAATAAATGAAAATGAAACAAAAAATATTAATTATCTACAAAAAAAAGAATAATTTTCAACAAAATAAAATAATTTTCTACTAAATATTTTTTATTTTAAATGGAATTTTGATGGAAAAAATTAAGTTTTATAAAGGAAACTAATTTTCAGTCAAAGAAATGAAAATTAAACAAAAAATATTATTTTCTTCGCAAAAAAATAGTTTTTAATTAAATGCATGAATTTTGAACCAAAAAGACTAAATTTAAAAAAAATAACAAAAAGTGCAATAGTTAAATTTTCAATAGAACAATAATTTTGCAATAAAGAAATCAATTTTCAACCAAAGAATTAAAATTTCTTAGTAAATATTAATTTTAAACCAAAAAAATAATAATTTTGATCAAAATAAAAGAAATTTCTACCAAATATTTTTCATTTTAAATGAAATTTTAAAGGAGTAAGGTAAAAAAAAATAATTTTTGAAAAAGAAACTAATTTTCAACCAAAGAAATAAAATTTGAACAAAAAATATTAATTTTTTACCAATGAAAGAATAATTTTAAACATTTGTAACAACAATTTTCTTTGAAAAAAAGAATAAATTTTTAACCAAAGAATTGAAATTCTTTAATAAGTATTAATTTTAAAGCGAAAGAATAATAATTTCTAAGAAATTAAAAGAAATTTTTACCAAATATTTTTCATTTTAAATGGAATTTTAATGGAAAAAGGTTAAAAAAATTAATTTTTAAAAAAGAAACTAATTTTCAACCGAAGAAATAAAAATTAAACAAAAAATATGATTTTTTTTTAAAAAAGAGTAGTTTTCAACTGAATAGATAATTTTCAAATAAACTGATGAATATTTGATATCTTAATTTTCAATGAAAAAAATTATTAAATTCAATCAGAATATAACCATTTTTAAGAAATGTGTTGAAATTTAAACATTAAGGATTGTTTAATAATTTTAAAATCTCATCCAAAGTTCTGAGTTTTCAATTCATAAAAACGAATTTTTGAAAAAAGTGAAATTTTTAATCTAAAAATTTCTAACTAAATAAAATAGATTTTGAATGGGATAGTTGAATTTCTCAACCAAAAGCGAAATAATTAAAGTTGGATTCAACCCAATATTCTGATTTTTAATTCTATTTTAAACTTAATAGTAAAAAACTAAACGAAAAAACTCCCAACAAAAATATTCGTCTTCTACCAAAAAAGAAGAATTTTTACCAAAAAATATTAATTTTCTACAAGAAAAAGAATGATTTTTTAAAAAATACATGAGTCTAATAGAAAAATGTGTTTAATAGAAAAATTAGTTTGAAAAAAAGAAACTAATTTTTAACCAAATAATTAAAAAAATTTAATGAATAATAATTTTAAACCAAAAAGTAATAATTTTTTACAAAATAAAAGAATTTGCAACCAAATAATTTTTATTTTAATTGGATTTTTGAAGGAATAAGGTAAAAAAAATAATTTTTAAAAAAGAAACTAACTTTTAACCAAAGAAATGAAAATTGAACAAAAAATATTAATTTTTAAAAATTTCACTTATGGTTAAAAAAAATTTTTAACCAAAAGTGAAATAGTTAAAGTTTCATTCAACCCAATATTTTGATTTTTAATTCTATTTTCAACTTAATAGTAAAAATGTCCCCCAAAAAGTTTTGAAAAATTAATTTTTAACTAAACGAAAAAACTTCCAACAAAAATATTAGTTTTCTACCAAAAAAGAATAATTTTTAATAAAATACATGAATTTTGAACCAAGAAGACTAAATGTCAAAAAAAATTAACAAAAAGTGGAGTAGTTGAATTTTTAATAGAAATTAATATTTAAATTAGTCTGCAATAAAGAAACCAATTTTCAACCAAGGAATTAAAATTTCCTTAAAAATATTGATTTTAAACCAAAAAAATAGTAATTTTCAACATAATTTTTAATTTTCTACGAAAAAAAATAATCTTAAATTAACAAAAAGTGGAATAAGTAAATTTTTAATAGAAAAATTTATTTGCAATAAAGAAACCAATTTTCAACCAAGGAATTGGAATTTTTTAATAAATATTCATTTTAAACTATAAAGTATTAATTTTTAACAAAATAAAAGAATTTTCAACCAAATATTTTTTATTTTCAATGGAATTTTGAAGAAAAAAGGGAAAAAAATTAAGTTTTAAAAAATAAACTAATTTTTAACCAAAGAAATGGAAATTAAACCAAAAATATTAGTTTTCTACCAAAAAAAAGAATAATTTTCAGCTAAATAGATATTCTTTTCAAATAAACTGATGAATATTTGATATCTTAATTTTCAATAAAAAAACATTAAATAAATAAAAAAATAATCTGCAAACAAAAGATTTGAAATTTAAACAATAAAGATTGTTCAATCATTGAAAAAAGTGATCCTAATTTTTGAGTTTTTAATTCGAAAAGAGAAATTTCTGAAAAAAGTGAAATTTATAATCCAAAAATTTCTATAAAATAAGTTTTCAACGGAATAGATGAATTTTTCAAGCAAAAGTGAAATAATTAACTACCAACAAAAATATTATTTTTCTGTCAAAAAATAATAATTGAGAAGGAAATACATGGATTTTCAACCAAATATTTTAATTTATTATCGAATTTTGAAATTAAAAAAAATTATTTTACTTTCAGTTGAAAATTTGTCTTTTTTAGTTAAAAATTAATTTCTTGGTTAAAATTTCATCTTTTTGGTTCAAAATTCAACTATAACTGGCTGAAAGTTGCACTAATTTTTAAAAAATCTATTTTTTGTTAAAGATTCATTACTGTTATTAAAAATTATTTTTTCTGGTTGCAAAATATGAACTTATACATTTTTCGTTGAGAATGTATATTTTTAGGCGAAAATTAATTTTGTTGTTAAAATTGTATAGGTTTTAGTTGAAAATCTAACTATTCTGTTAAAAAATTAATCATTTTCTTCAATATTCAAATACTTGTTTGGAAAGTTAAAAATTCAAACATTTGGTTAAAATGTAACTATTTTGTTGTTTGTTCGAAATTCGATTATTTCGTTGAAAAAATAACTTTTTAGTTAAAAATTCATCTTTTCAGGTTTAAAAATCAATCTCTTTTTGCAAAAAGAAACATATTTTTAGATTAAAAATTTAACTATTTCTTTAAAAATTCTTCTTTTTATATAAAGAATAATGATTCGTCTCTTGGGTGAATTAATTATTTAAACTAAAAATTTGACGACTCTATTTTCGCTTGAAAAAATATATAATTTAGTTGAAAATTCGACTGTTTTTCGTAAAATTATTTTTTAAATTGAAAATTCAATTCAATTCTTTTTTTCTAAATTTATCTTTTGTGGTAGAAAAGTTATCTTTTTGGGTTGAAAATTCATCTTTCTTAGTTAAAAAAAACTTTTTTGTAAAAAATTCAACTGTCTTTGAAAAACTTCGTCTTTTTGGTTTGCAAATTTAAATTTTGGTTAAAATTTAAACAAATTTCTTGCTAATGCAACTGCTAGGTTAAAAATCAGTTTTTTATTTTTAAAAAATCCCCTTTTTGAGTTGAAAATTCATCTCTTTTGATGGAAAATGAGTCTTTTCAGGCTTGCAAATTTTTATTGAATTATTTATTTCCCTATTATTTCTCTATTTTTTGAAAAATCATCGAGTTAAGGTTCTTTAAATGCACGAGTTTGTCGATAGATCGACATTTAGTCTGCAATAATGATTTTTTTTATTTAATATTTTAACCACACAATCTGAAGATAACTATGCTGGTCTGGACATAGAGAATTTTCCAGAAAAATTTATTGTTCTTTTTTTTTTTAATTTAAAAGTGAGTGTTTTGCGCCTGTAAGATTCAACACACTAGCTTCTATGTATGCCGGGCTGCATTCGTCGCGTCTAGTTTCAAGTGCAGTAAAATTTGCAAATGCAGTGTATTTGTTGCTTAAAGTAATATCAAATATAATAATATTATATAATACGAAAATATAAATAAATAATATATAATAATAATTTTTCGAAATATACAGGGTGTCCCAGAAACCTCGTACCGCCAAAAACAAGGACATTGCTTTTTAAATTTTGAGCAGAAAAGTCCTTTGCCATTTTTCTAAATTCTCAAAAATAAGCGAGATATTCAATATTTCTTTTGGCCAATCAGCGCGCTTGGCGGGAACAGCGCTAGTGACGTAACAGCGGTCATGGGCCCCCGAAAGAATTTTGTTTGTTTATTTATGCTTGAATCGAAACAATGCTTGATGATGACGAGATTTTTTTTTCAATTTTCGTGATTGTAATTTTTCCGAAAGTTTTTTTTTTTAAACAAAATTGATCGTTTTGCCTCTCGCGATTTCGAACTAAAAAAAATTTTTGTAATTCGGAAAAATTACAATCACGCGAATTGAAAATGAAAAACATCTCGTCATCATCAAGCATTGTTTCGATTCAAACATAAATAAACAAACAAAATTCTTTCGGGGGCCAATGACCGCTGTTACGCCACTGGCGCTGTTCCCGCCAAGCGCGCTGATTGACCAAAAGAAATATTGAATATATCGCTTATTTTTGAGAATTTCGAAAAACGGCAAAGGACTTTTCTGCTCAAAATTTAAAAAGCAATGTCCTGGTTTTTGGCGGCACAAGTTAATATATTACCATCCTTTGTTCTGTTAAGGACTTTTCCGTAACTTACTATCAAAATTTAATACAGTATTTAAAATAATAAATTAATCAATAATAATAATTAAAAAAGTAGACGTTTAACAAATAACCTTTTTATCACTTAAAATTAGACCAAGTGAATGAAGCCCGCCATACATCATAGCTAGCGTGTTGCATTTTAAGGGCGCAAACACTCAATTGTTAATTAATAAACAAAAATAACCAATAACTTTTTTTTTTAAATCTCTTTGTTCTGCGTGGTACAATTTCCTTAAGATTATCTAGTTAAAATATTACTTTAAATAATTCATTCATGTGGCCGTATTATGAATCTGACGAAAACCCTAGTATTTTGAAAGCCTTAAAGCTTTTGAGTAAAGCAGTTCTGGAAACCCTATTGCGAAAGCTACAGTATTTAAAATAATAAATTAATCAAAAATAATAATTAGAAAAGTAGATGTTTACCAAATAACCTTTTTATCACTTAAAATTAGACCAAGTGAATGAAGCCCGCCATACATCTTAGCTAGCGTGTTGCATTTTAAAGGCGCAAACACTCAATTGTGAATTACAACAACAAAAAATAACAATAATAATTTTTCGAAAAAATCTCTTCGTTCCGGGCGGTACAATTTCCTCAAGATTATCTGGTTAAAATAATACTTTAAATAATCCATTCATGTGGCCGTATTATGAATCTGACGAAAACCCTAGTATTTTGAAAGCCTTAAAGTTTTTGAGTAAAGCTGTTCTGGAAACCCTATTACGGAAGCTACATATAGATAGTAATTACTTCTGAGGATATTATTATCAATTTTATTCTACCGGATAGTCGTACGGTGAAACTCGTTAAAACTTTGCAAGTACATCGACACTGTGGTGATATATATAGCTAAAGCTGGGTCAACAAGTTCGGATCTTCCTAGATCGATTTAAAAGCACGTAGACAATGTTCTTGTAATTTCCGTCAACGGGGCGGGGGGGGGGGGGGGCCTTTTTAACTAAAAAACAAAAACTTTGCATAATGGGTACCTTCCTAATGAGTATAATATTGCTCGAAAAGCCGAGAGCCACCTTGTGCACACGCTAATTACGGTAATGCTATAACCCACACCTATTAGTATTTGGCGTGAACAGGAAGTGAAAATTAATAGTCGTGTGTACATTTTCAGCTAAACATAAATACATCACACTATAAATTTACCTGATAAATGCAAATTTAATTATAAATTATACAATTTTGTATGCTTTTGCTTCAACTGTTTCAAAATTATATGAGAGGAAGGGTCACCCACAAATTACGTGCGGTGTTCACTCAGCCGTGACAACTCAGATAATTTGTCTGACAGATACAAATGTTGTTCCAAATTGAAAAATTTTTTATGGTTTTTCTTTAAATGTTTTAAAACTATGCAGGGATCATTCACAAATCACGTAGTGTGTTTTTATGAAATTCACAAACTAACCATCAAAAACGAATTTTCAACAAAATACAGTTGAAACTGGATTTAGAGTTTCCGACAATTGACGTTATGCCACGGGGACTGCTGAGAGGAGCTCCGGGGGGATATTCGGTGTTCACTCAGGCGTGACAAAAGACCCTAAATTGTAAATTATAGTTTACGTTCATTCTTTTCTTTTCATTTATTAATTTTTTTATTATTTTTTTATATTTATTTTTATTCTTCACTTACATTAAAAATTGAACTATTCTGTTAAAAATTTGTTTTGTAAAAAATTAAAATTTTCTAGTTGAAAATTCTACTTTTCTTAGAAAAAAATATTTTCGTCTGGAAAAAAAAATTTTTGGATGAAATTTTTTTCTCTCTTTGTCTTCTTCGGGGCTGAAAATTCGACTTTTTGTTTTAAATTGACTTGCTTGGTTTGAAGATTTAACTATTTTGTTGAAACTTCGTACTTCTTTTGTTTAAAAGATATTTTATTAATAAAAATGTTAACTTTTTGATTAAAAATTTATGTATTTGATTGAGAATTCAACTATTTTATTAAAAATTGATGTATTTGGGTTTTTGTAAATACAGTACATAGATCTGTTTATGAAAAATTT